>RJWM01018129.1:19803-41694 GCA_004363535.1 Dasyprocta punctata | reverse complement strand
TATATGGGTAGTCACACTTTATTTTGCTGCACCTTCAGGGTTAATTTTTTTTAACTGAAGTTTACCCTTTAAGCATCAAATATTTTAAACATTTAATCACTTTCAGTGGAAATATACCCTATTCTATATTTTCCTAACTTTTTAAGTGAAGGAGAACAAACGTGACTGCACTGCATAGTCCCTGCAGAGCTTCCCAGTTGGTGGACAGAAGTCCACTGGTAAGTTGTGGGTATATTGAAATATAGTCCTTCCATCTTCACCTCTCAGGGGAGCCTCTCAGGAACTGGGGTGACAGAAACCCCTGGATCAGTTGTCTTTGGCTGACAGTTTTTCTCTGTGTCTTTCATACCTATGTCACATCTCAATGGATTCATTCTTTATTTGCATCTTGACTTGTAAGAGATCAACAAGCACCGTTATTGTTTTGTGCTATAATGTAGACACTCTGGCAGAGTCACATGGGGAGTGTTTCCCAATCTTGGGGTTGTACAGTGGATTTGCCTTTATCTTTAAACTGAATTTCCTCACTGGACTACTTATTTTTACTGTTCATAGCATTCTTTCTTTGCTACTGATTACTTTTGTTATTACTTTTCTAGTGATTGCCATTGTACTTCCTATATAATCTTTTATCTATCTTTATACGGTTTTGTTTAGATTAGATGAAATTTGCGTGAGTACAGTTTGTCTCTCCTAGTTTAAGATTCGATAGTAGTTAAGTATGTTATCTTTTTGATTCATTTCTGTGTTTTTGTTATTCCCTAGATATCTAAAATAACCTTAGGATGTCATGTTATACCTCCTCATTAGATATTGTAGATATATTATAAATGTCCTTAAGAACAAACAGTTGTGATTTGGGAAAATATACATATGTACATAAGTTTAGAAAGACTAAATTACTAGATGACACCAGTATAGGAAATATAGGGAAGAAAGGAATATTATATTCATATATGAGAAAGGAATATTATATTCATAGAGAGAGAGAGAAGATAGAAGTGGGGAGAAAGACACACAGAGAAAGAGACAGTGACTGAGAGGGAGAGAGATTTTCAGAAAACATAAAGGACAGTTATGGGCCCTTTTCAAATCAATAAAGGTCAGTTGTCATGCTAGCTCTACAAATGATTCCTTGCTGCCATTCTGGAACCCAGTACCTTTCTGATTGGACAACTGGTCTCAGCCAGTAAGACATTTCTGATGCTTTTGTGTTCTAATACAGGTTTCAACCTTTTCCAGCTCTGTAAATGACAATGGCAAATGCTCAGTGGGCTACATGAAGCCTTAACATCATTTTAGAGCAGACCAATTCAGAAACTATAGTAAGGAATTTTGAGTCTGATTTGGGTTTGAATTCTAGCTTTGGCCTATACCAGCTCTTTACATTGGGCAAGTTTCATAACCTGTCTAAGCTCCAATTCACTCATGGGGTTGTGGTGAGGATGAAATGAGAAAATGTTTGTGATTAGCTAAACATTGTCCCCAGCTTATAACGATGATCACTATTGGTGGTTGTTTTATGATCATCATTAATAATAATAATACATGAAGTAGTCAATGATTAGTGGCAAGAATTTCCTTTGAGGAAAGTATAATAAATAATGCAGCATAGTATGATATTTTTGCTATTATCCTAATTTCAAGCAAGTCGTACTCTGTTATATTTGTTATAACCATTGGCATGTTTAAAAAAATCCAGTGTTGACTTAAATATATTAGAAATCCTCTAGAGTTATTTTATTCTTCTCTATCCATTGTATTACTGTGTAACATCATATTCTTTTACCAGAGAATTGCAAACTGGTAAATGCTTTCAGTGAAATGGTTGTCTTGGATACAGCAGAGTCACAGTTTATGCAGGTTCTGCCTTCCACTTTTTGAAAAATTGCTATGTTATTTGTGTTTAACTTAACTCTTATGGGACACCCCTACCCATATTTTGTATTTCCTAAATTACCAGCTAGAGAGTACTTCTGGAACATCTGTCATTCCTAAAACTTCTTTAGGAACTTTCCAAGAGAACAGTAATTACTCCATGTAACTGCCATACTTCTCCTGCTTGCTATTGCAAAAGATGGATAAGCACCTAGCAGGAGCAGTGTTCTGATTTCTACCCAGTGACATGGAAAACTGGAAGGAGCATTGTTCCCAAACTTATGATGAAAAAGGCTTCATAAATATCAAACTCACCATCTTTCTTGAGTCTATTGAATTACTGAGATTGTTAGCCACCAGCACTCCCAGAACAGAGGAAGAGACACATATCTGCAGGGAGATATTAAGGCAAGAACATTGACATAAAAGATACCTGTAAGAATTTGGGTAGGGTAGTTGTTCATGGAATTTACTAAGTTCATACTGGCAAGAGGGTGAAATCCCTAAGAGCTACAAATAAAGGAAGGATCTATACCCTCTTGCAAACATTCTTCCAGGAAACTTGCCATGAATTCACACAAATTGTTGAGAAAAACTATAGAAAGTCTATAGATGTGAACTCCTGGAGGAGGGGAAGAGGGCTACTGTGAAACTCTACCTAAACACTTCTTCTCTACTTCTCATTTGAACAGAAACTTTCATTTATGCAGCATGTACATAGAAGGGCACAAATACTTTTTTTTTTTTTTTTTTTTTTTTTTTTTTTTTTTTTTTTTTTTTTTTTTTTTTTGCGGTATCGGGCATTGAACTCACAACCTCGCGCCTGCCAGGGCAGGCGCTTAAGGCACTGAGCCAAACTCCCGGCCCTGGTTTTTTTGAGGCAGGGTCGCACTATGTAGCTCAGGCCGGCCTTGCGCTCGCGTTGTAGCCCAAGCAGGCCTCGAACTCACAACGCTCCGCCTACCTCAGCCTCCCGAGTGCTGGGATTAAAGGCGTGCGCCACCACGCCCGGCTACAAATACTATTATTCTTAGGCTGTTGTTGAAATCCCACTGCACCTGAGGTAAAGTAACAGGAAAAAAATCTTGCCCTTGGGGGAAAGGCAGGTGTACATTCTGCATTCAGAAGTAACCTACGGGACAAGTGGGATCACCGAGAAGACCACAGCTTCAAGACTCAGCAGTGCAGTGCTTGCCTAAGACTAAAGCTTAATGTCAATGAAAGGGACTATTTCCTTCCTCTACCCCAAGCCAGAATAACAAGAGAAAGTGATGTGTGTGTGTGTGTGTGTGTGTGTGTGTGTGTGTAGACAAGTGGAATAAATGAAAAAAGAGCTATCAAGATAATAGATTTGAGTTCAGCTATATCAATAATAGAATTAAATATTAATGGTCTGAACACACCAGTTAAAATATACAGATTGTCAGGTTGGATAAGAAAGCAAGACCCAACTATATACTGTCTGTTAGAAACCCGTTTAAAATATATAGACAATTTAAAAGTAATAGGATAGAAAATGATGTATTCTACAAACACTAATCAAAATAAAGCATAATTACTTATATTAATATCAGACAATATAAACTTTTATAACATTTTGATTATTATTAGGCACAAAGAAGGACATTAAATAATTATAAAAGATGCAATTCTCCAAGCAGATATAATAAAAGAGCTTCAAAATATATGATGCAAAAGCAGAAAGAATATGGATGACCCAAACAACATTACCAAACAACTTGATCTAGTTGAGATTTATAGAGTACTTTGCCCACCAATACATTTCTGAAGTGTACATTAAACATTTATCAAAAAAATTACATTCTAAAACAAACCTTAATAACTTCAAAAGGTTATATATCATAGAAAATATATTCATGAACCATAATGAAGTTAAACTACAAATCAGTAACAAAAATATATGGTGGACCCCAAAATATATCGAAATGAAACAACACATGTCTAAATAAATCATGTGTCAGAGGAGATCTTAAGGAAATATAAATATATTTTGAATGAATAAAAAAGAAATACGACATGTTAAAACTTGTGAGATGAAGCTAAAGTAGCACATGATAAAAATTTATAGTGTTAAAAGCTTATATAAGTGCAAGGTCATGAGTTTGATCCCTGGTACCAAAAAAAAAAAAAAAAAACCAAAAAACCAAAAAACCAAAAAAACAGCTTATGTGTGAAAAGAGGAAAGGCTTCCAATCAATAATATAAGTATCCACCCTAAAAAGAAACCTAGACAAAAAGAACAGATTACATTTATAAAGGAAAGTGAAGGAAGGAAATAATAATGTTAAGACCAAAAAAATCATTGAATTGGAAACAGAAAAGCAATTCAGAAATATCAATCAACCCCAAAGCCGATTCTTTCATAAGGTCAATGAAATTAATGCAACTTTAGCCAGACTAACCAAGAAAAAGAGAAAGAAGACACAAATTACTAATATCAGGAATAAAGGGCTATTACTATAGTTCCCAAAGACATTAGAATAATAAAGTAGTATTACAAACAGCTTAATGCCTATAAATTTCACAAATTAGGTGAGATGAATCAATTCCTTGAAGAATGCAGATATCAACACTCATTTTGAAGATGACAGTATGTAACGTATTAACTATTGTTATTCTATTATTTTGTTGTGAAATTACATTTTACTTTTTTCAATAAAATGAAAAAAATAGGAAAGAAAAAAGGAAAGAAAAACATTCAAGAAGAAATAGATATCCTGAATAGTCCCTAATATGCTAGACAAACTGAATTTATAGCTAAAAACCTTCCTACAAAGGAAAACCCATGATTCAGATAGCTTCCATGACAAATTCTACTAAACATTTAAAGAATGCTATTTCTATAAAATCTTCTCTTCAAAAAAGAAGGGAATACTGCTCAACTTATTTTATGAGGCCAGCATTTCCCCAATACCAAAATCTGTCAAAGAGATTACAAGAAAATAAAACTATAATCTAATATCTTTCACAATAATACATACAAAAATGCTCAGTAAACTATTTGTAAATCAAGTGAGGCATGGTAGTGTTTACCGGTAATCCCAGCACTCTGAGAGGCTGAGGCAGGAGGATTGCAAGTTCAAGAGCCTGGGCGATATTTGATGTCTCAAAAAAAAAAAAAAAAAAAGAGGGGCTGGGGATATAGTTCAGTGTGAAGGCCCTTGGGTTCAACCCCCAGTATCATACACAACAACAACAACAACAAAAATACCAAAATTACCAAACCAAATATGTTAGTGTTGTGTGTATAAGTATGATACATCACAACTAATGGGATTAGGTTCAATTCTAGAAAATCAATCAGTGTAAATTGAAATGTTTATAGAACCAAGGAAGAAAAACCATATGACTATCTCAATAGATTTACTATTTTATTTTATTTTTTATTTTCTATTGGTACCAGGAATTGAACTCATGACCTCACCCTTGCCAGGCAGGTGTTATGCCAGTGAGCTGTATCCCTAGCCCTCTCAATAGACTCAGAAAAACCACTGGAACAATTCAGCTTGCATTCATGATTAAAACCCTCAACGAAGAGAATAGCAAGGAACTTACAACAGGTATCTACAACAACACATAATTGAAAAGCTTTTAGGATTAACAAATGAGTTTACTGGGTTGCAGAATACAAAGTCAATCGTATTTTTATATCCTATCACTGAATATTTGGACTTCAAAATTTAGAGAACAATAGCTTTTACAACAACACTCCAAAGTTAAATACTTAGATATAAACCTCACAACATAACATATTATATGTATGCTAAAAACTAGAAAAGTCAACCCCAGGGTCAGATACAGAAAACACAAGATGAACCTGAGCATTTTGTCGTTTGTGAGAGTAAGGAAATACTAAACAACAGCAATGGGAATACAGCTAATACAGAATAAGAATGTATTTTTTGTTTTGTTTTTGTGGTGCTGGGGAGTGAATCCAGGGTCTCACACATGCCAGTCAAATGCTGAACCACTGGACTACACACCCAGAATAAGGACATACTGAGTTATAACTCAAGGAATAATAAATATCCATGGATCCATATTGATGAAAATAAAATCTGAGGAAACTTGTTTGGGGGGGAGAAAGGGCAAGTCTTCCCTACAGAATTCACTGAGGATACACAGAAGAGTAAGCCAAAGAGAAAGTCACCATTAGAATGCTATAGCCAGAATTGCAGCAGGCAGATCACTTAATGGATGCTGAAATTCGTGAATGTAGCTTGAGAAACATTACATTTGTATGGTCTCAAGGTATTTGAAGCTCTCCAATATTTACCAATTACAAAGAAAACAAGAGTTACTTCACAGTGAAAAAAACTGAACGGTATCACTTACCCAAGCGAGCAAGGTTAACAGCACCAATAATAAGCCATGATGGCATATTGCTGCCCTAGAATGACACTTCTCTTCTGTACTATTCTTGCCCAAAGCCTCAAATATCTGACAGATCCAAATTGAGGGCCAGTCCACAGAATACCTGACCGATATACTAAAAACTGTCAAGGGCATGAAAGACAAGAAAAGACTGAGGAATAAACATAGAATGAGTTGACCAAGGAGACGTGACAGCTAATCATGTGAAGTCCTGCTTTGACTCCTGGAATGAAAAAAGCTGTTAATGGTAAAACTGGTAACATTAGAGAAAGAAACCCGTCATCTTCTTAATGGTATTGTACCAGTATCATTTTCTTGGTTGTGGTCATTACACTGTGATTATGTAAGAGAATAATGATAGGGAAAGCTGGGAAAGAAATATGGGAACTCTGTGTGCAATCTTCACAACTCTTCCGTAAGTTTAAAAGTACTTTAAAATGAAATTTTAAAAAGTAGGGAGAGCTTTTGATTAAGTATCCCTGAAAGAAAGAAGCAAAGGATCCTTGGTGCCACACAGGAGTACAGTTGCTTCAATTGTAATGGGGACTTGTGGAAGAGCACTTTGTACCCTCTCTGGGCACACCTGTGACCCGCTGAGAATTATGTGATAGTCATCTGACCCAACGCACTTGAAGACTTCCTGTTTTAGGGGTGTTCTTTAAATTTCTCTTTAAAAAATTGCTTTAAAAAGTAATATATGCTTATACCATCAGTTTTTTTTTAAAAGCAAAACAGAAAAAAAGGTATAAGTAATACAGAATATCAAAAAAAAAAAAGAGTAAGGAATCGATACTAGTCAATATATTACATATTGTTATCTTAGAAGTAGTTGTTCAGGTTACAAGATCCAGGCATAAAAAATGATCAGAAAATCAAAAAATGACAACACAAGACATCAGTTGTTTTTAAAAGCTTGTTTTCTTTATCCTTCTATGAACTCCTTTCTTTTAACTGTGATCATCAAGGAGAGGAGTTGAAAGGTAGAAGTCTATCATATGATTCCAACTGTTCTTAGCCACACAGCTTGAAGCTTTTTAAAACAAATTTAATATATACAGAGGCATGGTCACTTGTACCTTTCATTCCTTTCACTTCTACCATGGTGCTTTACACACACAGGTTATTGGCCCCTATATACATGTGAGGTTTTGACTCTTGGTGAATGTAGTAAATTATATATGATTTGTGGTGTTTACTCGTGGTCTTTTCTAGCCATAGTTTTTTTTCCAGTTGGACCAAAATTTCTAATCCTGTTCCAATAGTTCTTTAAATTCCTCTTTAGAGTTGTGGCCTGGGATTTGCCTTTATGATGTTCTAGTGTTTGTCTTTGCAGCATTTTTGAATGGGCTGTGGTTGCCAAAAGAGAACCCCACCAACAGACTGCTTAGCCAGGAAACGCAAACTGAACAGAAACCAGGCGGCCTATCTCAGTGCAGGGGAGGGTGAATCCCAGAGTCCCCACTGGGGCATGGAACTGCCGTGCCACAGGCCACCCAAAATGGCATCTTACTAGATCTGTCAAGTGCATTATTGCTACACCGCACTCCTCTTGCTCTAGAAGCTTTTGACCCTGGAGGAACTTTTCCAATCATTTGGCTTTTTGCTTTCTTAGTAAAGAATTCTTACCAACTTCAGGCTCTTTTAGTTCCCAAACCTTAGCTCAGCACAATTCTCACCAGAAAGGAACAGACAGAATCAGACTGCAGGGGTTGGTAGCTGAACAAAATCTCTACCTGCAACTTTCTGTGCCTTTCAAGAAACTTCTTTTCTTCCTCTGAGTTCAGTGAGTTTTGTTCATGTTTTGCTTCTAGTACATTAAACCCATGGATATATTACCAGTCGGCCTAGGGTTCTTTTGCTTGATTCAGATAGAAATCGCAGATTAGCAGAGTGCAGCTCTATTAGCAGTTCTGACATCACCAGGTAATGCTGGATGTCCACGGTTGACATAGCCAACTGCTGGTCAGTGCTGCTGCCAGCTCTCACCATCTGATGCCAGCTTATGTCAGACACTGTAGTCCGACTCTACTGGGTGCTAGTTTCTGTTGCTGGTCTTTGTTGGCTGCTGGTCTCTTGAGTTCTTCAGTGCTAACAGCTCTGAGTATTTATTTTATTTTAAACAACACTATTCAGTATAAAAAAATTCCAAATAAGTTTATAGGACTTTTGGACCCCACGCTGCCTGAGAAATCATGAGCAGATTTACAGGAACATCAATGAGTTTTTATTTTAGCAGGGTCTGTGTTGAAGCACAGGGTGGGTCAGTGCACAGGAGAAAGTCCTCCTAGCCTAACCTGAGAAGTAGCTGGGGGATGCTGTTGCAGTGAGGGGCAGGACTGAAAACTTGCTGTGCAAGTTGGGTATTATTCTCTTTTTCCTCTTTCTCCTTTTTCTCCCCGTTTCCCTCCACCTCCTACTCCTTCTTCTCCTCCATTTGGACCTTGGTTTGATCTTTTATTCGCTTGCCCCTCCCACAATGACATTATAGTCCTCTCTACTACATTATACTTTCATACTGATCAGGTGTTTTGATAATTACTATATCTAGTTTGAGGGCTACAACTAAAGTGCCCTTTGAAGAATGATAGAAAATTAGAAAAGATAGAAGCTTCTTTAGGTGGCAGAATTGAGTCCCAGATGTCAGGGCAAAATGATGGGTTGATTGCAATAATATGAAACACAATAGGGCTAGACATAACGTCTTGTCATGGGGTCCAGGAGATGAGCTGTGTGAAGGAGGCTAGGAAAGCATGTGGCTTGATAGTAGAATTATAAAAAATACTTAAGAGTTGAAAGTGATGACTGTAATTGCTTAGAGCACAGATTCAATTACTGTCCCAAAGCCCTAAGAAAACAATGGCTTAAATAAGCTAAAAGTTTATTTCCTTGTCATAGGGTGAGTGAGGCTAAGCAGTGCAGGGTGTAAAGGCAGCACTAGAGACCCAGGATCCTTCTGTCTTGTTCCTCAGCCCCAGAGACCTAGGATCCTTCTGTCTTGTTGCTCAACCCTCCCACATCCATATAGCACTCAGGATGCACTCCAGCTAATGGGAAAGGGAGATGGAAGAGGAGAGTCTGATCTTTCCCTTCAAGATACTGACAGGGAGATAGACACATTTCACATCTGCTAACATCCCAAGTTTAGAGCCTTATTTCCTGGCCACGCTTTTGTACGAGGAGGTGGGAAGTATAGTTTAATTGGGTAGCCATGTTCCTAGCTAAAAATTTTATTACTAAGTAAGAACAGGAGGGGAGAATTGATGCTGATAGAACACTTAGTAGCCCTACAGTTAAGTTGTTATGTATAATAGTGCAATTTGGTTGCCAAAGTCTTGAACAATATTGTATATTGTAGTACTAACAGAAGTATAAGTTGGCAAGCTTTTTCTGAAAAAAGTAAAAGAGTAAATACTTTAGACTCAATGGATCACATATGGTCTCTGTCACAAATTCTTTTTCTTATTTAACAATTCTTCAAAAATGTCTAATCCATACTGAGTTCATGGGTTGTAAAAATTATGCTGCACCGAGGCTGCAGTTTGTGATCCTCTGCTCTAGAATAAGTATGGTGATGAGGCCGAAGGTGCAGAATAATGTGTTCAGGGAGGAGACAAGTTGGTGCAAAGACTACAGGTGAATTCCTAAGAGGAATTGTTGAAGGCATTTTAGCCTAGAGAAGCTCAGACTCCTGATGATGTGGTCAGTGTCTTCAGATATTGGAAGGATGCTCCAGTGGCTAGGAGAGGCTTTTGTTGTGTACATTTCCATGGGGGAAGAAGGAGAATCAGTGAGAGAATGCTCTGGAAGACAGACTGCAGTGCTGTGTAAGGAAGGACTTGCTCATTATTACCTATCATTTGCAACCCTTATCCCCAGGCACTTTCCATAGGTGTCTCAATCCTCAACAGCTCCAGCAGGTGGGTACCACCCTCATCTCTACTTTACAGAGCAGAGCTCCACTAGACTACATAGCTTGACCAGTGACACTTGCTACTAAGTGGTGGAACCATAAGAATGACATCTCTTTACTGCCTCCTTCTATGTGAATTAAATGAGATAAAATGTAAATAATATAGTAGTGCCATCAAATATTGTTGCTGATAATAATGACTATTACAATCACTAGGAAGCACTGTGTTTCTCATTGTGGTGGATTTTTTTAGTTTTCTATGGCTCCTGTAACAAATACTATAAACTTAGTGTCTTAAAACTGTGGTTGGAGTATAGACTGGTGCAACCGCTGTGAAAATCAGTCTGAAGGTTCCTCAAAAAGCTGGGATTGGAAGTCCCATTTGACCCAGCTATTCCACTTCTCGGCATATTCCCAGAAGAATTGAAAACATCATACCACAGTGATATATGTGCACCCATGTTTATAGCAGCACAATTTGTAATAGCTAAATCTTTTAAACAACCCAAATGCCCATCAACCAAGGAATGGATAAAAAAGATGTGGTATTTTTATACAATGGAGTATTACTCAGTAATAAAGAAGGATCACACTGAGGCTTTTTTAGGTAAATGGATGCAACTTGAGTCCATACTTATAAGTGAAATAAATCAAACTCACATGTGTAGATGCTATATTGTCTCCCTAGTGTAAGAAACTGAAACAGTAAACATGATACAAAATCTTCAGTAAATATTGTGAAAGGGTAAGAAACTGCTCAAAGGGGAAAAAATAACTCAGATAGGGAAAAGGAGAAAAGAAGGAAGGGAAAAGAAAAAAGATACTAATTTATATATATACACTTAAGATAGCTGGGATGATTGTACTACTGAATCTATTAGTTCTTGGAACAAAACAGTTAACATTCATAGGATTAGATCAATTTTGCAAGTCTATATCTGGTAGTCTGAGTAACTGTTTTGAAGATAACTATGCAAAATAACAATCTTTATTATGTTCCTTCCACCTTATTGTGGAAGCCTATATTGTTATTTATTTGTCTCTTTTGTTTCTTGTTTTTCTTGTATTTTGTTTTGTTTTGTTTTTTCCTGTAATACAGAAAGGATAGATATACATGTATAGGCTTATAAATACCTAGCACTTCTCCAAAAGAATTTACAAGAATTGATTTTATTATATGTGATGGTTTGAACAGCTACTTGAAAAAAAAAGGAGACATTATGATAGACATTGCTGATTTCCTGTCACCTTGTTCTGAAGTCCAAGAATGCTTTTATTCTTTATTTTGATTGGTTTGAGTCAGTTTTCTATTATTTGATTTCAATATGTGTGAAGATATGAACAGCTATTTTGAAGAAAACAAGAGACATTATGGTAGCTATTGTTGATTTCCTATTGTCTGGTTTTGAAGGCCCATAATGCTTTCACTCCTTTGTTTTGATTGATTTTATGCTATTTTGTTTTGTTTGAATTTATTGTGTGTGAAGGTATGGGTAGCTATTTCAAAGACAGTAAGAGACATTGTGGTGATCACTACTGATTTCCTGTTGTTTTGTTTTAGAGCCCTGTGTTGCTTGCATTGTTCTGTTCTGATCTGATTTGTTCTGATTTGTTTTATTTTGTTTTGTTTTGTTTTATTCTCTTTAAAAAAATAACAACAATATATCGTATTTATCTCCTTTCAATTCTGGAGGCCAGAACTGTGAAATCAGTTTCACTATGCCGACATGAAGATGTCCACAGAGCCAGGCTTGCTTTGGAGGCTCTAGAGCAGAATTCATTCCTTACCTCTTCCAGCTTCTGGAGGCTGCTAGCATTTCATGGCTTGTGGCTGCATCACTCCAGGCTTGGCTTCTGTGGTCACATGATTTCTATGATGCCCTCTTCTTCTCTCTTATAATACTTGTGTTTACATTTATGGATCCTCCAGATTATTCAGGATAATCTCCCCATCTCAAGATCATTAACATGATCACATCCTTTGCCATGTAAGGTAATACTCAGTTTCCAGATATTAGGAAGTAATTATCTCTGGTGCTCACTGTTTAGCCTATCACAATAGTATTTTGGCATAGACAGATTTTTCTTTCCATTATTAGAAAAAAATTTTTTATAGCATCCTGTGACTTAGTGATCAATCATAATATCTGTTCTTTGGGAATATCTTTCTGAAAATAGAACAGATTTTAAATAGCATATGAGCTAGAGGTAAAATAATATTTCCAAGTAGATATCCACACTGTTTATTGAGTAATAATTATTTTCACACAACAAACTATAGCCAAATTGTTTCTTTGGCTTTGTTCAGTTCCAGCTGTCCATTTTGTAGGCTTCTGCAGTGTGATGTTTTATGTACTATGGCATTAAAATATATATTTCTAGCTGATGAATTAAGTCCCCTTGCATTCTTCATTTTCAGTTTTCTTAGCCAATGACTCTTCTACTGTTTTGCCATTGGGTATTTCTGCTTTAAAAAATTCCTTGCTATTATTTGATTGTCTCTTGGGAAGAAGAGTAAATAATGGGATTATCTGCCTGCCATAATGGTCTGTTCATCCTTTTCTTTTTTTCTGGTGATTTTACTGGTGTTCATTGAGATTTTCTAATTTTCTTGTTGAAATTATACAGAAATTCAATTCCACACATATATATCTGAGAGATGGATAGATACAGATATACAGCAATATCTCCTTATGCACATGTGATATGTTCCTGAGAGGGTGCCTGAAATCACAGATGATACTGAATCCTATCTGGACTTTGTTTTTTCCTGAAATTACAAACCTGTGATAAAGTTCAATTTTAAGTTAAGCGCAGTAAAAGACTAACAGCAATAGCTAATAATAAAATAGGACAATTGGAATGAAATATGGTGATAAAAATTATGTGAATGTAATCTCTCTCTTTTCTTCTGTTACTTCACTGTACTCCCATTTCTTTTTTCGTGTTGACCAGAGCTAACTGAAGTGGTAGATAATGAAACTGTAGATAAAAGGAGGGCTCTTAACTATTTAAATCATAACTTTCAAAACTTTGAACAATTAAATCAAGATTTACACTGACAATATCAGCTGTATACTTAATTTTATATTTCCTTGTCTTTATTTCTCATTAAATTTTCTTATGTAGCACATCTTTTCTTGAATTCATTATTTTGGCTTTACTTTTTCCCTTGCCTAGAGGAACTCGTCAAGTAATCTTTAAATCTTTAAAATAAAGGGTATTTGAATGATATGATTTATATGCCTTCAAGCATACCTTTATTTCATCATCATACAGAGGGAAAGTAGTTTGGCATTAGGCAGAAATTCTTGAATCACAATACTATTTCCTTAGAATTCTATAAAGATTGTGCCAGTAACTTTGAGCATAGTGTTGCAGACAAGAAGTAGGAGGTCAGTCTGATTTAATTTCCTTTTAAGCAGCCAGATTTTTTTCCCCTATGAGGAAGCTTGTGGTTATTTGTCTTTGTTCTTGGAGTAGCAGAGTGCATCTGGAAGTGTGTGTTCCTTCAGTAATCCAGCTGTCCAGCTCACTGAGCCTAAACTTTTTCTTCATCTCAAGGGAATGGTCTTTTTTTGCTGCTCTGCATGGCCACTAATGTTTTGCTCATGTAGATGTTTGGGGGCAGGGGATGAAAGAGAGTAAATATAGGACACTTGTTTACCCTCTCCTCAAACCAAAACCCTGGTGTAGAATATGTATAGCGGACTGAAGCATGAAATGCAGGACTGGACCAAATGACCTTCCAGCTTCCTCTAACTTGGGAGGATCCTCTTTAGAGCCTAAACATGATGAAAAGCTTGAGAAAACTTTTACACAAAATGCCAGAGTGGTAAGACTTAGTTTAGCCAGAAGAACAGAATGAAGCAAGATAAATGCCCAGTCCCATCAAGCCTGTTGTAGATAAGGCAGATGCAAGTGATTCCTGTTGGTCATTGCGAACTCCAGGCATGGTGGCACACACTTGTAATCCCAGCTGAGGCAGGAGGATCGCAAATTCCTGGGCGGCCAGAGCAACTTATCAAGGTGCTGTTTTAAAATAAAAATAGAAAAAAGGGTTGGGGATGCAGCTCAGTAGTAGAGCGTTTGCCTAGCATGTGCAAGGCTTTCGGTTCAATCTCCAGTACTGAAGGAAAAAAAAAAAAAAGTTGTGGGCTCCATAATGCGTTCATGCATTGCCAGCCCAGGTTAAGATGCCTCCTCTCCTGGTGAGTTAAGAGATGTTCTCTGTAAAGATAAGAGAATGGATGGCACCATGTTCTGGGGTTCCCAACAGCCTTGAGATATTATGATTCTACCTGTGATGTTAGATGGGGCGTGAACAGCTTCAGATAAACTCCTATGGGTATGAAATCTTGTTTTTACCTAGCCTTCTGGATCTTTATTATTATTTTTTTAAATGTGAAGAGAGAGTATTCTTGTCAGAAGCACTTTCTTTTTCAACCCAAATGAAGACATCTTTCCTTCTGTTCCTAAATTCCAAATCAACACACTGCTCCTGCCCTCCATGTGGTCACAGGCACTCCCTCCTCCTCCTTCCTGGCTGTCCCCACCCCCAGTCGCAGGAGGAAAAGAGGTCAAGAGAGGAGTGACAGGCCTTGTGGTAGGTCTTAGCCTTGTCACAGAGCCTCCTGGGCTCAGGTCTGTGGCCAGGGAGAGCCAGCTCCATGCTGTGTGGCTGGTGACGTTTTCGGCTGCCAGTGCCCAGCCAATCGCTGCCAGTGCCCAGCCAATCGGTGACAGGCCCAGCTAGCTAGGATGATGACACATGAAATATGATAATTTTCTGCTAAAGAGCCCCAGAAGGGGGGAGGGACCCGAGTGTGTGTGTGTGTGTGTGTGTGTGTGTGTGTGTGTGTCTGGGAGGGCAGCGTTTGAGACCAGGCAGAGAGTGACTGCACTGGTCTCAGCAGATCCTGACAGGACTAGGCAAGGGGCTAAGAGGTGCTGACACTAGCGTTGGAGGGACCTGCCCACAGTGGCCTAGGAACCTGGTGAAGGGTTGCCTTGGTGGCTACTTGTGCTGATGGCCTGGAGCCAGGGAGAAGTGGACCATTCCATTACTTTAAGGTTCTAGGGTCAAAGAAGAATTGAAAAAGGCATTTGTGTCTCCCTTTTGAACACAGGTCAGGCTAAAAGTTTTGTTTCTCCTCAGAGCTACCTCTTTAAAAGCTAAAACAAAAGTGGAATAAACACCACCTGGGTGGCTGAAGTACCTGGTGAATCTTTTTTTTTTTTTTAATTTTAGACCAGGGGTGGTTTATCCCTCTATCCCATTTTTCCACCTCCATTCTGTGCTCAACCTAGACCTTAAAAAAAGATTAAAGAACAAAACAACACTTCATCAATAAAATCTTGCAAAAGGGGCTAAGCCTGAATCCTCAAGATTCTGAGTTTCAAGTGAGTTTGGGTTCCTGATTCTGGTTGCAAGAAAATGCGTATTGGAATAAGGTGTGGTGCTACACCACGTTACAGTGCCAGAACTGTTCTTTGGGTTGAGGACATGACCCCTCAGGTGGCTGGGCAGGGCAAGAAAGCACCCTGTTGAGAGGGGTGAGCTCAGAAGTGCCTACTTCCTTAACCCTGCTGTATGCTTTCTGTCCCTTTATAAACAGTTAAGTTTCTGTGAGGGGTGACATTTCTGTTGACAGGTCTCCTGATCATCTGACCCAATGAGCATGTGTGTTCAGAAGTAAAGGATAAGGACCATGGTGTTTATATAACATGCCAATTCATCCCCGAGAAGCTCATCATATGTATGTCTAGTCTTGTGCCTTGTATTTGCATATTTTCTCTCCATATATCTGTAATATATATGAAATACATATGTGTGTATATAATACATAGTTTTCCAAGGGCATCAATACATGAAGTAATTGCCACTGCGTGCAAGCCTGCCCTGCGTGGCTGTAGGCATGGGACTGACTAGCTTCCTGTTCTAAGAGTGATAGCAATTCAAAAGTGGTAATTGGTGTACTGTATCTTTAAAAGGTTAAAACCTCTTTCAAAAAAGGTCTGGACTCCTAGTGGAAAAGACAAGAGGCATGGGGTTGGCTCTAGATTCAGCAAACAGCTGCTGATTAGATTCTGTGTCTGAGAGCTGAATTTATTCTGTGTTTCTCAGCAGCAGGAATTCGAGAGGGATGCTTCTGTTTGGGTTTCTGGTCGTGATTTATATTTATTCAGAGGAATAACAGAGGGTGGATCTGTTCCCGGAGCGAGCATGCTCACAACCAGCCGACTCTCCCATTATCCCACTGCCTAGTTTGGTGCTCCGTGTACATGGCTATTCTGTGTGCATATGTGTGTGTACAAACACGCATGCATGCCTGGATGGACAGACGTATGCAGAGGTTATTTTTTAAGGACAATTCTTTCAATAAGGTCTTTACCCCTTACTTGAAACAGGTGTTCATGAAAAAAATGCACACAATCCTGACTGGCCGGAATAATTCATGAAGAAAGGGCTGGATCCGTGGGTCAGAGAACACAGGACCAGGTTGCCATCCCAAGGCCGAAGGTAGGGGACTTTGGGTTTGTATTCGGCGGATGGATTCCTTGCGCTTTATTTTACGGCTTGTGTTTTTGCCCGCGGCCGCCACGAGGAAATGCATTGACGAGCCGCGATTCCATTTTGTCGCTGCCTTTCTTAGGCTAGGTGTCCGGGGGAGAGGCGCAGGGGCGGCCGGGTGGGCTCCGGCCGCCCTGGGTGGGCAGAGCGCGCCGCTGGCCGGGGCCGCGGAGCAGCTGGAACCTCCAGTGACCCCGCGCGTCCATCACCCGCGGCGGCGGTGGCGGCTGCGGCGGCGGCGGTGACCCTGTGCGCGCGGCGCGCTCCTGCGCTTGCTCCTCGGCGGCGGCGCGCTGGAGAGTCGCTCTCCGAGCCAGGGCTGCCCAGGAAGGCATGGCCTCTTTCTCCTGCTGCCCTCGCTGCTGCAGCTGGGATGGTAGAGGCTGACTCGAGTGATCTCTGTTGTCCGGTTGAGAATGAGATTCGTAGGGTGCTGGATCCAAGACAGAAGGGAGAGTTTTCCCTCCCTCCTTAATTCTGGCTCCCTGAAAATGTTCCTGAAGCGAAATCACACTTCCCCCTGCCCTCAAACCTCACCGCACTGGACCAAATCCACACTCCTAGCCTCCTGGGGATTCTTGTCTTCCTGCTAGCAAAGCAGGTGCACCCTTCCAGTTATGCCCCACATTTTATCATCGTTTGGAATGGAAACACTGAAGGCGGCGCGTGGTCCCTGCTAGGGTTGTCCGGCCTGTGGAGTGGACTCATGGGCTCAAACTGCTTGGACCGAAGTAGTGGTGCAGATGAACTCTGCAGGGCCTTGGTTTCCTTTAAGCCGGTGGGTTTGGTTTATGTTGCTAGTGAGGACTACTTCTGTGGCTTGGCCTGCCCTTGAACTTTGCAGGCAGTGGGACTGGGTGCTGGCCAAGTAGCAGGGTTTCCTCCTTTTTGACTGTGCATGCCGAAGGTTCTGGCAGCCCTTGGCATTCTAAGGGCAGCATCCAGGTGACCCCCAGCTTCGGGTTTATTAACTCTGGTGCTTTCTGGTGTTGGGCAGGTGGGGAGGGTGAGGAAAGGTGGAGAATGAGGCGCTAGCTGAACTGATCTCCATGGAAATGTTCTCCTGCTATACTGGTGTGATTATGTAACCCCGACTGATGATCAGACCCTGTGCCCAACCAGCTCCCCAGCCATCAGCCATTTCCCTGCCCTCCCCCACCAAAGAAGTTAGGTGCTAAAATGTTGTTGATGGTGTCTTTCTGTAATTATGTGTGCGATGAGGCAGGGAGTGTACGGAGACTAAGCAGATTATTTGAATAATTCCAGTGTGAAGAACACAGGGCAGAGATCATGTGTGTCCCATTGAGTCCAGGGTAACATTGACTTTTTGGGTCTATGTTGATCTGAGACCCTCCCACATCTCTTCCTTCAGCCAATGCTTGTCTGAACTTCTAGTTGGTCATTTCCCCACTCTGTTCCCGGAGGTTGGACTCACTCCTGCAGGGCCCCCAGGATCCTAAGTCAATGTTGAAACTAGGATCCTGAATCCAGGGTGGCCACTCAGATGTTAGCTGCTTCCTGTGCTTCCCACTGAGCAGCCAGTGTGGAAACACTGCCCATCCCACTGTGAGTGTATGTGTGTGTTTGTGTGTGTGTGTGTGGGGGGGGAGTGTCCACGTTGTGCTGGGCTGACCTGTCCTGTAGGGCTGAAGAGTGGACTTCAGATGCTAGCTGAGCTCTGTGACATCTGTTCCTTAAAGCTGAGAAGTCCTTATCATGCATGAAAATATCAGGAGGATTTTTGGTAAGATAGGAGAACAGTTGACCCACTGGGGTATCTGCAGGCAGAGGGAGGGGGCCTGTGCGTGTGACCCTTGACTCTTTCCTTCTTCCTTCTTCTGTCTGTCAAGGCACCTACAGGACACAGAATTGTTAACCCAGTCCTCCCTGTCACACCCCTTAGTGCCTCAGCTGGACAGATTTTTTAATTTGGTGGTAAAGTCTGGCTCCCAAAGGGTAAGATTGTCTTTGTGCTCTCAGCACCCCAGGGATTTACTTTAAGGGCCAACTACTAAGCTGTGCTCTGGGATAGTCGGTCAAGATGTGCTCAACCTGCGCTCTTGTTGTGCTGTCACCAACCATAGTGTTTCAGGATTGGTCACTCCCCTTAGGGCAGAGAAGTGTCTGATGCCTTTGGACTGTTGCCAAGTGAGCCTCAGAGGCCTTTACTGTGTGAAAGGTCCAGGCAAGAAGGAGATGTCCTGGCAGATTCCAGGACTTGACTTGAAGGGAGATAATGTTAAGAAAGCTGTAGCTTTTTGCTTGCTTCTCACTTCCCACTCAGTGAGTTCTCTGGCATCTTTTAGGTTCTTTTCTGTGCTCTGTGCTGCCCATCAAGGAGGCTGTGACAGGCTGGTCTTTCTTCTCTTTCCTCAGGAGTCAGAGCGCATTTGCAGATCTCCAGCTGTACTCGGTAGGCAGGACAGGAAATGCTGGCTATGTGAACAGCTAGCACTGGCTTCTGGAGCCAGCCTTGGCTAAAGCCTTTGTCCAATTTTGTTCTTCATCTATAAAACCAGTAGAACCATCGTAGCCTCCTCAAGGGCACTGAGAAGTTTTGAGAAAAAGATAAGATAGGCTAAAAAGTAGTGTGCTCTGTAGCCAGTGGAACTCAAATTTACAAATGGTAAACCAAGAAAATTCTCGTGTATCCTTGCCCATAATGACCCAAGTATATCAAAAACAAGCAGTTTAAATGGCATTTTGTGTGTCCAATTGAAAAAGGCATGAGCATTTGAAGTGCAATGCAGATGTATTTTTAGTATGATGTTTAGTGCAGCTATCCAAGGTAAGAGAACCTCCTGAGGCTTCTGGACAGCCAAGGGCTTGCTAATGAAATTATATTACAATGCTAAAGCCCTGCTTTTGGAATTGGTCAAGAACTTTATGGTCTTTTGTTGAAATTTAGCAGCAAACTATTATGCTGTCATAAGTAGTGGTTATGTTTTAATATTTGATACTAAGAAAATACTAAGAAAATGACATTCAAACCTCAATCTGAGTGGGGTGTAGTGCACATACCTGTAATCCCAGCACCCAGGAGACTGAGGCAGGGGGATCACTGTGAGTTCAAGGCCAGCCTGGGCTACATAAGTGAGTTTAAGGCCAGCCTGAACTACATAGTAAGACCCTGTCTCAAAAACAAAAAAGCAAAAAACAAAAAACCCTTGAAAGATACACTTAGACCCCTTCCAGCGTAGATTATTTTAGTGTTGCAGTTGGAATAGGGCTGGTGATAGAACCAGAGTAGAGAGGTGTTTCCCAGGGACATCTGTGTAGGGAATGTGGATTTACCACTACTAATGTGTTGTTCCGGCAGAGAAATGAGTTCAAGATGTTGTGGCCACACCCCATGCATAATGGTGGTGTTTACTCAATTCAGACATTATGTACAAAATTGGAAAGCTGGCTGACTTACGAGAGCAGTGCTAAGCTTGGCTGGACCCAATGTCGATTTGCTCAGTTACAGTTTTCTCCAGAACAAAGGCAACAGGTGAAAACAAAAGTAGAGGAAATTCAATGCTGACACTCATTTTAGAGAGAATTTTAAAATTCAGTACATATGTGGAAAATGGGAAGACCTAATTAAAAGTAACAGAAAAGTATCACTCAGTTTCTAGATACCCATCAGTTTATTGTTTTGGTGGCGTATTTGAAGAAATTATTAAATTTGCTAAAAGAAATAGTTGGTATCAGGTCATTAAATATAATAAAAAAATACTTGGAACTGTGTAAAGATTCCATGTATATAAGAAAAGGGCAAGTATTGTAATAAATTGGAAAAAACAAAACAAAAAAAAAAGAACTCCTTGAAATCTCAGGGGGCTTGGAAGGTACAGGGTGGGGTATTGGTGGTAGGAAGGAAGTGAACCCCTTTGTCCTGAGAGCTGGCCTGTTGGATGGGTCAGAGTTGGTAACACTTGTTTGGGAGCAGGACAGTGAGAGCCGCTCTGCCCGGGATGGCACCTGTGAGTCCTTGAGTGATGAGAGTCTTCCCCTCAGTGCCAAGCATTGCAGAGTGCCAGGCGAGGCTGGAATTCTTGTGGAAAACAGAGAAGGGTACAGCTGTATGTTAGATGTTGAAGTCTGATGCTCCTCAGACCTGAGAAGTCGAGTTAGGGAGTAGCATAGGGAAGCTAATCTCAGGAATCTTGGGATACCCCTGGGTATCCATGGACTCTAGAATGGAAGTTCAGGGTGAGCTTTATAAAAATCAGACATATATGCTTAACAGAGATTCATAAACAAAAAATAGAGATGGAAAAGCTAAAAAGAAGATTCCAAATGCACAATATGCTCTGCTAAATTTCTGTTAATAATTTGAGTCTGTGAAGTCACTTGTTGGACTCTCAGAGTTGACCTTAGGAGGGGAAGCTGTCTTAAGATCAGAGAAGCTCTGATGAAAGGAATTTAATAGAGAACTGGAAAACTTTCTCAATCAAGATTCACTGCAGTAGACCCTCGACGTTCTCAGTGATGTGTCTCAAGCCCTTGGCAGGTCCTCACTTTGCAAATGCAGGAATATTTGCATAGGTTCTTGACTTCGTTATGCATCTGGTTTTAGTCCAGAGAGGAACAGTTTCTGTGATTATTCGTAGGCCACTAGCTATTTGTCTTTTCAACTTGACCTCAAGAAACACTTGAAATAAAACTTTTCTCACATGCAGAGGGTTTCTGTGTGCCTGGTGGCATATTGGGATGGGGATGCTGAACTGCAGAGAAGGCTCCCACTCTAGCCAAGTGACTTCCTCTTGCACTGCAGCTTTGCAACCCGGTTCACACTTGTGCTTCAGAAGAAAGGCAAATTGCTATGGACATAACTGTTAGAGGCTGTTCAGAAATAAAAAGTAAGTGTTGAAGCTGTGAATGCTGAGGACCTGTAGGGCTGCCAAAAATTGCACGTGCATGCAGTCCCCCAAGGTGTCTTCACTCCCTGACCCTCGGCGCACACTTAATACACTGCTGACGCATGTGATAAAGAACCTAGAGGTAGGGCATTGCTGTTGGAACCTGTGTGAGAGAGGCAGAACATAATCATTTGCTCCATGCTCTCATTGTAAAGATTTCCAGATTTAAGCTTCCAGGAGAGACAGAGAGAGAGAGAGAGAGAGACAGAGAGAGAGAGAGAGAGAGA
>RJWM01018129.1:0-19703 GCA_004363535.1 Dasyprocta punctata | reverse complement strand
GTGTCAGAATTTTAAATAGGTTTAAGAGCACTACCAGTTGCAATTGAGGAGATCATCTTTGCCTGACAATTAGAAAAGATTTGGCAGGAAACACAGCAGCTCAATATGAAAGTTTCTTATTAAATTTTTTGTTCTGAACTTCTCTCAAAATGATTTTAATGAAATTGCCACTAGATGCAACGAACTGTAAAGTATGTGAGCATATACACTTATAAACTGTATAGAAAGGTATATAAAACTGTATAGAAACTATAGAAAAATAGTATTACCAATGCTCATGTACCTACCAGTCAACTTGAGAGAAAGAATCTTACTTTTATATTTGAAGGCCCCAAGTACTGCTGTGTAGCCCATCCCAACACCCCTTCTTTGGGAAAACTATTTTCCAGACATTTGTGTCTTTCCTCTGTACTTTTCTTTTTGTCTCACTCCCTTATGTTTGTATCCCTAAACAATATCTTGTATAGTTGTTTGTGTGTTTGTGACTTCACATACATGGAATTATATGTGTTTTCCATCATTCTTGGGCTCATGTTTAGCCTGAGCACACTACAGTTGTAAGTTTCATAGGTTGACAAACGACTATTTGCTAGCACTTAGTAAATTGCTTCTGATTGATCCTCCTAGAGTGCTCTCATGATATGCCTTGGAGTCAGTCCTCCCCTCTTTCGTAAGGGACTTACACCTGCCACAGAAGGCTTGTGACATTGTGGGTACAAAATGCTTGTTACATGGTTCACTGTACTATTCATTTACATGGGTGGGTATAGCTGAATTTTTTTTCATTTTGCTGAACTGTAATATTCCATTGAATATGTACAATGTAGTTTATCTACCTATTAATTAATGATCACTTATTTTCAGGGTTTTTTTTTTCTTTTATAAATAGTGCTACTATAACACATTTTTGCTCAAATCACCTGCTGGGCATGTATATAAGTTTTCTTAGGGAATATACACCAAAGTAGGATTGCTAGTCACAGGCTAAGAGCATTTTCAGTGCTATGAGTAGTTAAAATTAATTTCCATTAGGTTATATGAATTTCGCGTCAGTAAAAGATGAATTTTTATTGTTTTGAATCAATTACCACATCCAACCACCATGTATAATTATTTCTGTTGCTCCATATATATTCTTGTTAACATTTTATATTTGTAGGATACGGTCAGAAATTTTTTATCAGTCTTACTGGGGTATGACAGTATCTTAACTTCTATACATTTGATTGATAAATATTTCAGAATTTTTTTATATGTTTTTGGCCTTGTAGATTTTCTTTACATATACATAGTACCTTTCAAGTGTTTTGCCTACATATTTGGCAGTTTACATTTTTCCTATTCATAGGAATTCTTTATTTATGGTGAAGATTACTGCTCAGTGTACTTGGGTACTAATTTTTCTTTTCTTGATTCCATTTTGGTGAGTTAGACTTTTCCAGGAACTTGTCCATTGTATTTGCATTTTTAAATTTTTACCACAAACTTACTTATAATATGATTTTACATTTTGAAGTTCTATGCCATCTGTGGTTATGTCCCCTTTTGATTCATATTAACTCTAGGCCTTCTATATTTTTTTGTTGCATAATCTTTCAGAATTTTGTCAGTTAGTAGTCCTTTAAAGGATCAGCTGTTGACTTTGTGAACCTTTCTGTTGTTTTATAATTTATTAATTTCTACATTAATTTTTATTGTTTTTCTCCTTTCTAGTTTACTTAGACTTGAGCTGTTGTTCGCACTTAATTTCCTAAGTTGGATGTTTGGCTTTTTAATATTTAGGCGTTTTAGTCTATTATGAGTATTACAGTCTATACATTTCTACTTTTGTTCCTCACACATTTTTGATAAAGTATTTTGATATAATTTGATTCTAAATATTTTATGATTTCCACTATGAATTATTCTTACTTATAAATTATAGCTGCATTTCTTAAGTTTTAAAATCCTAGGTCCTTGTTTGCTTTTCTTGTTTTCACCTTTCTGCTATTCATTTATAACTTACTTGTATCATTGCTGGCATGAGATCTGTGCATGAGATCCAATTTTTTAAATTCATGGAGGATTATGATAAGGTTTAGTGTATAGTCTGTTTTCATCCTGTTGTGTTGATTCTACCTTTGTCAGATGCAGTGTTCTGTGTACCTCCATCAGATCAAGCTTCTTAACTGTGTTGTTCAAAGCGTTTACATCTTTACTAAGTTTTATGTGCTTGATCAATCTGTTACTGATCTCCAACCATGATTTGATTTTTCTTCTTTAATCTCTCAGTTTCTGTTTTATATATTTTGAACCTTTGTTTTCTGTTATTTTTCTGGTGGATCGAATCTACTATAATGATATGAAAGTTGTTCCTTTAGTAATTCTTTTAGTTTCACAACCTTTCCTGATTAATGATAACATAATCAATTTTGTTGTTCAGTATTTTCTGGTAGAGCCTGAAGTACATTTAAAAAATAATTTTCTTCAGTGTGCATTTGCTGGTAGCAACTTCTTTGCTTTCATTTGTTTGAAAACACCCTAAGTTTTTCATTGTTTTGAGAGAAATTTTTTGTTAGATAAAATTCTAGATTGAGAACTACTTTTTCTCCATCACAGTTAAACTATTATTCAAATGTTTTCTGTTTTCTGTTTGTTGCCTTTTAAATCTATTGTCAGTCTTGGCTTTCCTTTGAAAATAATCTATTTTTTTTCCTCTCTGGGCACTTTTAGATTTGTTGGTGTTTGTCTTTAATATTCTGTGATTTTACAAAGTATATTGGTGTATGTTTCTTATTGTTTCATACTTGGCATTCATTAGAGTTGTTGGACTCATGTGATTGTACCCTATCCTGCATCAGTTATGGGACAGTCTTATCTTGTTCTCTCTTCCCATGAGGCCACAAAAGATGAAGTCCAAGGTCTCTTTACTTGGGAAATATCCTTAAGCTGACTTCAGGATGTGACTTCTGTTCTGGGCTCCAGGTTTTATTTAGTTTTTGCTTGCTAATATTTCTTATAAAATTGTCAGCTTGTTAGTCATTTAAGAAGATTGTTTTCCCCATGTATGCAATTCTTTTAGTTGTTTTCAGTAAGTCTACGTGATTTTCTTTAATAATGCAATAAATATTAATGCTTGTTAATCATGAAAGAACTGTTGAACCTATTGAACTGTTATACCCATAGTACAGTGGTCAGTCCATTCCATGATTTGTCCAGTAGATATGGTGGTATGTTCTTAGCAGTATAGCATTCCAGGCTCCTCACAGGCCAAAATAGACTAGTTGGTGCAAGTGGGTTTTAAACTTGCCAATAAAAATCTTGACAAACTAGAAATGAATGATAGCGGGTAGCCAAAATATGTCAGTTTCTAGGAAGTTAATTCTTCTTTCTGGGTAAATTAGAAGAGCTGATGTATGGGGCTGATTTTCGGTTCCACACATTGGCTGTCTTGCTTAGCAGGGTATTTCTGTTGGATGCAGTTTGTTTTTCCCAAAATTTGGAGCAAAGTAAGTCAGGGTCAGAGATGGTCTCGTGACTCCTCTGCTCATTAGGTGCCCAGAATTATTCACCTTTTTCTCTTACAGATGCCTATCCCCACACCATCCATTGTGGGCTAAAGTTCTACCATCACCCTGCTCTTTATCGCTTCATCCTTAGTCCATTATGGAGTGATATGGACCAACTTTTCTTATGCTGCCAATCAGTTAAGAGTTCTTTTACTCTATTCAGGTGCAGTTCAGGAATCTCCTGATGCCATCAGATCATGCTGGAAAATGTTGAATGTCAGAAGTTGATAGAGCCAGCTATTGGTCTCTGCTACTGCTGACCACCACTGGTCAGCACTGGCTTGTGGTAGACACTGTAGGTTGTTCTGCCAGATGCCAGCCTCTGCTGTTGCCAGCTGCCACCATTCAGTGTTGGCTTGTGTGAGACGCTGTAAATCAGTTCTACTGGGTGCTGCTGTCTGTTGCTGATCTTCATTGACTGCTGGTCTCTAGAGCTCTTCAACGGTAATGGCCCCTGATGTTTGTTGATCTTTTGAGAAGACCACTGTGTCCACACTACTCAGGACAAGAATCCTGAGTAGATTTACAGAACCTTGAAGCCTACACTACCCAAGATATCAGTCTTGGGCAGATTAGCAGGACCACCAGAGTGAGCCTTTATTTTAATAGGACCTGCACTGGAGGGTCATACACCAGAGGGAATTAGAGAAGTGTGAGGGGAGTGCTAATTACAGGCTGCTGCAGGCCTATGATTGGTCCAGTGTAGGACTGTGTTTGGTTCAGATTCAGGCCAACTAGTTGGTCCAGGTGAAGGCCTGTGATTGGTCCAAGGGCATGGTGCCTGGCTAGGATAGCAGCAGTTGTCATGGGGGGAATTCAGTGAGGGGCTAGAGGTGACCTTGATTGACAGATGTCACATTTCTGGGAAAAAATGGCAGGGCTGACATCAAGAATCTTCAGAAGGGCCCACTGTGTCCATGGCAACCCATCAGGTTCTGGGGATGTTGGGGATATCAGCAGTGGGCCCGGATCCCTGCCTGCCCCCAACCATGCCAGGGTGCCCCTCCCCTTCTTCAGAGCAGGAAGGGGTACTGCAGCTAATGGCTGAACTGTATTCCTGTCTGTGCTGCCTGGAGGAGAACAACAACTAAATAAAGGAGAACCCCAAAGCAAGTTGTTCTAGTCCAATGCTGGGAGAAGGGTGTGTGTGTGTGTGTGTGTGTGTGTGTGTGTGACAGCCATTGGCCAAACCACGTCCCTCTCTGGCCAGCTCAGGAAAAGCGAAGTCAGGTGTTTCTGCTCTGTCTCACTTGGGGAAAAGAAAGTGAAACATCTAGTGCTCCAAGACTGGTTCTGTCAACTTCCAGCAAACAAGGCCTTGGGTCCAATCTCCAGTGCTACAAAAGATACAAAAAAGAAGACTTTACTTAATTCACATACAAACCAGGTCAGTGGTAGTCATACCAGAGTTGTCTGGCAGTCACCGTGGCAATCATCTTACAGCCAACCACTTTCAGTTAGCCTGCCTAAAGGGGGACTTCTGGTCTTCCAGCATTCTGTCCTCAAATGTAAACAAGGGCATTTGGCATCCTCAGTACTCCTCCATCGCCCACGTGTCTGGGTCGTGCTTGGCTGAGCTCACCTTCCCTTCTTCCTGACTGAGGGACTTTGTACCTCTCATTTTCCAAGAGGAACTGACAGATGACGCTGCTGCGGTTCACTCCCAGGCAGGTGGGACCTGCTGCTGGCTTCCTTGTATAATTCTGAGCAAGGGGCATTTGGTTCATTATTGTCCCCTTGCCCTCCTGTGAACCTACCAGTGGTGGGCATGGCAGATGGGCATCCCAACTGCCAGGACCTCCTGCAGCCCAGAAGAGGAAACCATGCCAGTCTCATTTCTGTGCTTGTGACTACTGCCTCTTTGCCCTGCGAACTTCTCTGTTCACTTCTCACCCAGCAAGGATGGGGGTGCATCTGATGTGGGTCCTGCCTTAGGTGGCCATGGGAGGGGCTCCCTCTTTCACTTTATCCTTTCCAGCATTTAAGATGGGAAGAGCTCGCCTTGCTGCATTTTTTTGAGTAGAATGGTGCGTGCCTCGCTGTTCTCTGAACCTGTGTTCTCCCCTGCTGTCACCCCTTGTCCCATCCCCACACCAGAATTAATGGAGAGAACAAGTCAAGGCTCCCAAGGAAGGAACATTTTTTTCTTGGCTGGAGACGAAGGACCTCCCATCCTCCCAAAGCCCAGTAATTCTTAGAAAGGCACTTCCTCTTTTTCTGTTTATTATGTGCATAGTTTGTACCCAGGAGACAGAAGCCATAGGGTCCCCATGAGAGCCTTGTGGGCTTGCCAGGCTTCTCTGTGGGTCACTGGCCAATTTTGCAGAGCATCTGCCTCTCCGAAGTGGCCTGAGAACCAGTCTGCCTGGGAGTCTGAGCATTTCCACTAATTTATAATGGCAGCGCTGAAAATGCTTGTAGCTCAGGAACCTGCCACTTAGGCTTGACTTGGAAAAGGAGGTAGCAGACTTTGGGAACAAAAAGAGATAAGAAAGCGAAGATATAAAGAAGAGAGGAAGGAAGGATGTTAGGAGGGATGAAGGAAAGAAAAAAATAGGGAGGAAAAATGGAAAGGAAGGAGGGAAAGAAACAAATGAAAAGGAAAAAGGAGAGAAGAAAGAAGCAAAGAATAGAACTTGAATAACTCTCACTCCTAGCTTCAGAGCCCAATACATCTCAGTAGGGACTGCATAAATCAAGTGTCTTTTAAAAATTTTTTTAAAGTTAAGTATAATTTATATGTAATAAATTTCACATGCTTAAGTGTGCAGTTCAATGAGTTTTAACAGTGTCTACACACACACACAATTAAAATATAGAACATATTCGTCAGCCCCTGAAAATCCCCTTCTGCCCCATTGCACTCACTTCTCCCTCCCCTGTTCCTTGGGAGTCATTGATCTGTTTTCTGAAAGTAAAGTTTTGGCTCTCCTAGAATTGCTTAGAGATGGAGTCATAAAGTATATATTCTTTTGCTTCTGACTTATTTTGCTTAGCATAACACTTTCAGATTCATACATGTTGAGTATATTGGTGGTTCATTCTTTGAATAGCATTCTTTGCATATTGTACTGTAAGGAACCAAAAATCTAAAATCCTAAATGCTCAGAAATCCAGAACTTTTTGAGCATTGACATGATGCCACAAGTAGAAAATCTTGCTCCTGACCCTATGTGATAGATCAGAGTCAAATGTAGGTGCACTAAAAATATTGTATAAAATTAGCCTTAGGCACTCTATGTGTGTAAAGTGTACATGAAACAAATGAATTTTCTGTTTGGACGTGGGTCCTATCCTCCAGATATATTATTATGTATATACAAATACCCCAAAATGAAAATTCCAAAGCACCCAACTACTTTGGATAAGGTATATTCAATATGTACCACATTTAAAAATATAGTCACCTGTTGCTCGCAGTTTGAGTTGTTTCCAAATTTTGGCTATTACAAATAAAGCTGCCGTGAGCATTTACATACAGGTCTTTGTGTGTCCATATCTTCCATTTCTCCCAGGTAAATACCTAAACAAGTCTCTTTAGAATGTCCATTTTGTACCAGTCAGCCTATCCCCAAGTTCTGTTTCCCTTCTTATGATTGAATAGCAGATAGTAATTGGATATTGGACACTGTCATCTATACTAGTCCCAAGGAATCACTTAAACCCTGGCCTGTTTGACACTGCCGCTAGATACAAAACAATTTACAGAGGATTTAAGAGCACAGGCATTGGAGCCAGACTTACAGGGTTCATATCCCAACTGTGTTATATAAAATGTCACCTTGGACAAGTTACTTAACCTTTGTGTGCCTCAGTTTCCTCACATGCAAAGTGGGAGTAATAGTTGTACCTGCTTCATAGGCTTGCAAATTCAGATAGATGATAGGTAGATAGATAGATAGATAGATAGATAGATGTGCTGAACACTGTATTGTTGAAGGACTTGATAAGAAGGGTATTGGGGTCTGAAATGTACCTGTCAGATCTCCTTTTAGAAATTTACGATGGAACTGGAACAGCCTCCATCAACTGCTCCCCTTTCTGGCAGCCTGGCATTTGATCTCTTCTGGGGCAACAAGCACTGCCTTTACCCAAATGGACAGTACTTTTTCCCTTGTCACCAGCTCTTCTTACAGCTGTGATGTTAGCTGCCCCTCCTTTACTGGCATGGCTTTGTTTCTGTTCTTCTCATTGTTTCTTTTTTCTTGAAAAAACATCATGATACAATATATGGGATCCCACCTTTGTCTTGGTCCCAGTTCCTTCTCTCAAGCCTGGGTCCAGTTATACCAACCAAGGAAGCGGGGCCTGGAAGGGTCCCACCCGCATTCCTAAGTCCTTATTCTCTGATTTTCATCAGTCTTCCTGTTGTACAGGGCTTGAAGCCCTGCGTTGATTAGAGACCAGACAGTGGGAGCACAGGCCCAGGAATGTTTATCCTACAGCACTGCTGCGGCTGAGACTGTTAGGGCAGCCTCCAGAGAAGCCCAGTTGAGGATACTCATTTCGGACCCTGCCACTTCTGTAAGCCCATCACTGAAACTTCCTTTGGATGGAAACTCTCTCATTAGGATGGGGGAGATTTGGCTGATTGAGCACACAGTTGAGAGAAGGAACTGGGATAAACACAAAGGTGGGATCCTGTGTATTGTATCATGATGTTTTTTCAGGAAAAAAGAAACAAGGAGAAGAACAGAAACAAAACACTTCAAACGGTAAAGCAGGGCACAGCCCTTAATTTGGAGATAGAAATACTTTTGGGTCTTCACCTTTCTCTTTCTCCAAAAATAAGATGTCTCAGGATCAAATTGATCAAAAGTATAAAGAAATCTAAATGTGGAATTGATCTTTGGTATCTACCAAAAGTGAAGAACCTGAGCAGAGGTTTCGATGGGTGGACCGAAGCTTCTAAAATACACTCCTGTGGGGTCTAGGTACTCTGAGTGGCCCAGTGTGATCACTGCATTTGACGGAGCACTCTGCAGAAAGCACAGTATCTGATGTTTTTTGTGGAAATCTCATTTCATTCCACTCTGGTGAGTAGAAGGTGACTAGAAATAGGACCCATCTGAGCTTCTGATCTCATGGGTCAGGAGCCATACATGGGCATTTGCACTTTCAAATATCTCTCCCTCCCCAGTGTTTTTCATGTGCAGCCAAGGTCAGGAACTGTTTTGTAGAGAAGGAATTGAGGCTCCAGAGGTCCAAGTCACAGGCCTAAGGTTATACAGCTGTGCATGGAGGTGAAGCTGGAGCGCAGACCAGTGCAGCTGCAGTGCTTGGGTATGGGCACCCTGTTCTGCAGGCCAATCACTGGCAGACTGTTGCACTGGTTCTTGGTGCTGGGTAGGAGATGGCCAATAGGAACACAAAGAAGCTGACAGCTTTTCAGGCAGTTTTTGCTGACCAAGCCCTCTTTAAGAGCCTGAGTGTGTATGCATGCTCTTAAGTCCTTAAAGCTTTCAGGGCAGACCGCAGTGGCCTTGGCTCACAGCCCACACAGCAGGGAAGTGCACCATTACCCTCAGGCCCATCAGCTCCTGGCCCAGGGTAGCCTGGCCACATCTAGGTCTAAGAAAACAAGGACAAGTATTTCTTGATTTCTTTCCTAGGGTGATCCGCTAGCCAGGCATAAATGTCTTGGGCCTTCTTGAGAAAAGCTGGTCAGAAGAGGGTAGGTAAACAGTGGTCTTTTCTGTATCTCATCTCTAAAAATAACTGCAGCAATGACAAGGATCAAATGGTAATTATATGCATTGACACTGCACTAAGGTTCTTCTACAAATGACCTTCTTTACCCCCACATGAAACTTGTGAAAGGAATAGTGTATCTCCTTTTATCAAATGGGGAAACTGAGGCATAGAGAGTTTATGACAGAAATGAGAGTAATCCTAAGCAGTATGGCTTTGAGGCTTAATCCTTGGTCATCAGACGACCCCTGTTTCCTTGTTCTCTAATTGTTTCAAGAGTGTCATCTGGTCCTCAGTCTGAGGATAGGCTTTAATAGGAAAGACACTTCTCCTTTTCATATTTCTGGTCAGGGATGGTTTCATAGCAAGGCTTTGTTAAATATTAGTTAATACATTTCATTTGATCTTATTACTGTATTGTCACAATGCTGCGGTGTAATAAACACATCCTAGAAATATAATATACACTGCCCAGTTTTCTGTCCTTCGATTTCTGAATATTTCTAAATTCTCTAAGTACTCTCTTACCAGCAGCATCTCATGGGCAGTTTTAGTAGTTGTTCTGAACTGACATTCCATTGTGATCAGGAAGTGCACTCCTGCACTTGGGGTAACTTGATATCTTCATTGGAAGGATTATTTTCTGGAGCAGAGGCTGTTCTCAGTGGTAACTGTCCCTGAACCACCCAGGACCCTGGAGTGGGGTTGTTTGGTGGATTCTCCCAAGGAAGCTGCCTAACACCTTGTTTCAATTTAGTAGCACACATGGCTGGCACTGTACCCAGATACACTTGGCTCACCTAGACCTCTGCCACATACCTATCATGCAGCCTCTGTGGCCTTTGTTAATGGAGCTTGCCTGTTAGCTTCTGAGAGGGTTGCCCACTTTCCAATGCCTGGGAGTTGGTGTCCGTCCCCTCCCTGCCCAGCCCTCATACACTTAGTTGGTAACCAGTATTAACTAGGGTGGGAATATGAAGCCCTAGCTACTTTGCCTTGGTGTTGGGGGAGACAAATTCAGAGGAGGTACAGCTTCCATTCCAGATGTCTCCTTGGGAGTGGGCTTGGTTTCATCCTTATCTGTCCCACTTTCCCTATTCTTCATTAATTTCCCAGGAGTCTTTCCTCTTAGGGTTTGCTTTTGGTGACATGACCTCAGACAAGGGCATGTGGGCTGGATGTCCTTTAGACCAGAAAATGTCTCTAATATGCTTTTAGGCATACATATTAGCGCCCTGCATTCTGCCCTAAGCCTCTGCCTACGCTGGGGTCTCACTTTGTCAGGGGCACTGACCCACCTCTCCTCTGCTCACACTGGCTCACTCCCATCAGCGGCTCTGTGTTCAGCCCACCTGCTTCCCAGCTCCCTCTCTGCACCAAGGATGCACTCTTGTAGGTTCCAAAGTTATCACTGGGAATAAACCAACATGGAACTTACCCTGCCAGCCCTTTCATTTCTAGTGAGGAAGAAGATAACAAATGAGTAAACAGATGAAGATTCAGGTTATCATACACTGAGATAACGGTTAAACTAAGCCACGCCTTGTGAGGGAGGGGAAGTGCAGTGGAGGCAGTGCGTGGAGCTATGTGCCTGTCTTTCACCTTCCTCTCGCTCTTCAGCTTTTGCACATCACGCCTGTATACCACTAACTGGCTCCTCCGTACATGCCAATAACTTTGCTCAGTCTTTGTGACATTTTATTAGGTTAATTAAAATTCAGAGTCCTTAATCTGGGCATGGTGATGCACCGCTGTAGCCCCAGAACTTCAGAGGCTGAGGCAGGAGGATTGCCGTGAGTTTGAGGCCAGCCTGGGCTACATGGTGAGACCCTGTCTCAAAAACAACAACAAACAACAACAACAACAAAAAGCCTGAGTCCTCTTCTTTCTCTTGGCTTCTGGGGCACTACACTCTCCTACTCTGTTTTCCTCTTTTCTACTTTCCTCTCTTGCATTCTGCTGCCCTCTCTGCTTGGCCACTGATGAGTGGAAATGGAGTCCCCCAGAGCCTCACCCACGGATGTCTCTCCTCACTTTGTCCTTCTCCCCCAGTGAAAATGTCACTTTTCTGGTTGAAGTTTTCACTGTCTGGCATGGACCACTCTCTGCAACACTCAACCGTGTGTGCATCTGCCTTCTTACCATTGCCTCTTAGGTGACTCAGCATATGCACAGCTCTGCTCATGTTTTGTCACAACATTGCCTGACCCATGTCCCACTTAACCCCTGCCCACAACCTGGAGTGTCTCTACTTCAGACCCAACCTGTATCAGGAAGGGGCACCAGTGTCCCCAATACCCTCTGCTTGAGTCAGAAACTAGACTTCATTTTCTCCTCTCTGTACCCATTCCCATTGCACCTAACCTGTCACTAAGCTTTGCCTATCTCTCTTCTCAGGATGAGTGTCTGAAACCATGCACTTACCTGTCTGACTTCCACTCCCCTCCTGCAGTCCCCCATTGCATGCCTGCTGCAGAAAGGTCCTAGCATGGCCCCCACATCATTCCTGGACTCGCGCTTCTTGTTCTTTGCATTGATCTGATTGTGTCCATGATTCTTGCTGAACTAAAGATAAAGGAAGATTCTTCCCAAGGCCTGCCTGCCCTGGAAGATACCCCCCTCCAGGTCCAGCCTCATCTCAGCTACTCTCCTCTGTCCTTTAGCCTCCCTAAACGAGGTTATTCCCAGTTATAGACTTCCCACCCAAATTTACTTTCCCTTGGAACACTATTTTTACTCCCATGATTGTGGAGGAGCTGAGTTCTTTTTCCTGAAGTGTTATGATGGCCATAAGAAATTGTCTCTAGAAAAGATTAAAAACAATAATACCACCAATTAAAAGTCTGCTTGATTCTTACTGTCACTATGCATTAGAAATTCTACAACATACTGATGATGAAGTGCTCTTCCCACAAGGGAGACTGTAGCCCTCCTCTTCCCCATTTGGATCTGGGAGTAACTCCTGGAATCCACAAAGTGATAGTATAGTAATAGCAAGAGCCGTCATTGACAGACCACCTGCATGCCAGGTGCTTTGTGAGATGTGTTAGGATTCTTGTTACATTAAATCCTCACAGCAGACCCATGTGACAGACATTGTTCTGTCTACTTACAAGTGAGGAAGCTGAAACTAAAGAGATAAAGTAGGTGAACTGTGGATAATGATAGTACTTACTTCATAGAGTGTGTGTGTGTGTGTTGCACGTGTTCATGCATGATCAGTTGACATGTGGGCGGCTGACTTGCTTGACTTTCAAGGTCCTCATCTGAGCCCCAACAGGTATTTGGTAGAATGACACAAATTCCATGGAGAGGAGCTAGGAATCTCTCTTGGGCTGTGGAAGAGCACCAATAGAAAGGGGTGCAAGGTGGTGCCCTTTGGTCATGAAGTTGCCAGCACTACTTTTGTGGTTGAACTCTACATTCCAGCTTGCTCTCTCTTACCCTGCCCACTTTCGAGAAACACTGACAGGGAAAGAATAACTTCCCTTCTGCCCTGCTAACTTGGTATCCATTGGAAGTGGTTTAATGGAAACCAAATTTTCTTATGTTGGATAAAAGCTCCTGAATTAGTTTTGTGTTCATTTGGTGAGAACACTGATTCTGAAATACATGAAAACTGAAACAAGAATACAATATCTAGGTGATTGTTTCTTGCCCTCAGGATGCTGGGAGCTGAAACAACTGATTTATTTTAAGGAGTGCAGGGACCACATGGGAGCACAATGATGGTGATGGTGATGGCAAGTTCATTCTAGTCCTGTTCCTAGTGCACCCTTTCTTTCTCTGCTAATTTATGCCATCCTTGGCCCTCTTTCTCCAGTTCAAGAATTACTTCTCCCCAAGAGGGCGTTTTACCCGTAGCATGCTACACTAGAGACCAGGCCTGACAAAGATTCTCACTGTGCCAAAATTTTGCCAGGTTCTCCTGAGTTTTGTTTTAGTTGGACCTGAACTTTTGATACTCATTACTTGTTTTTGCACTGTCCAATTTTAGCATGAATCTAATTTAACCAGAATTCCCCATTTTCAATGTCTGATCACCTTTTTTTTTTATTTTAAAGAGAATAAAACCAAGTAAAACAAAACAGAACAAAGCCAATTGAAACAAACCAGGGTAACTGACAGAGGACTTCAAAACAATAGGACATCAACAATGGTTACCATAATGCCTCTTGCTGTCTTCAAAATAGTTGCAGATACCTTCATACATAGTAAAAATCAGACAAAATGGAACAAAATAGAACCAATAAAAACAAAACAATGAATGCAGTAAAGGACTTCAAAACAAGATAATAGTAAATCCAAAATGGCTACCATAATATATCTTGCTATCTTTGAAATAGCTGCCCATGCCATAGAATACCATAAAATCAAACAAAACGGAACAAAACCCAACTCAACAAAACAATAAAAATGATACAAGACTTCAAAACAAGACAATAGGGATTCAACAATGGCCACCACCCTCAGAAGGGGATCCCCCATAGATGCTACACTGTGTATTGCCATCCTCTGAATAGATAATCAGACTACCAACTTTAGACCTGCAAAGTCAGTGAAACACTAAACATTACAAGCATTAAATTGTATTCCACCTCAATAGCCATCATCGCAGCCTGTGTTTCTCCAGATCAGCCAATCGCTTACGGCATGGTGGGGTGGGGGTTGACTCTTCTTGCTTCACAGCCCAGGTGCCGGAAGGGGCTGGCACCTGGCTCTTTCCCCAGCAGCCTGCACATGGTGCCAGTTTCACAGGGGGAGCTTGCTTCTTGGTGACTTCTTGTTCTCTTCTCCCACAGTCCATGAATGGCACTGATTAATGGTAAAAGGCTGGCATCTGGCTTTTGCCCCCTGATCACCTTTGATATCTCATCAGGTTCTTTTTCTGTTTTAGTCCATTTTTGCTACTATGACAAAATATTTTAGAGTGTTTAATTTATAAGCATCAGAAACTTACAGCCTACAGTTCTGGAGTCTGGGAAGTGCAAGATGAAGACAACAGCAGATGTGGTGTCTGGTGTGGGCCTGTTCCTCAAAGGTGCTACCTTTTCTGTGTCCTTACTTGGCAGCAGAAGGGGTAAGAGTGCTCCCTTCAATCTCTCTTTTTTTTTTTTTTTGTACTGGAGATCAAACTCACGACTTCGTGCTTGCCAGGTAGGCACTTCTGCTGCTGAGCTAAATCCCCAACCACAATCTCTTATTTAAGGGCACTGATCATAAAGTGGGAGGTGGAAGCTGCATGTTCTAATCACCTCCTAAAGACCCCAACTTTTAGTATTACCAACATTGAAGATTAAGTTTCAACATAGGAATGGGAGGGCTTATTGGGAGGTCTCAGCCTTCACCACCCCGGCTTTCGATCTAATTTCATCCTCCTGGTCTGCTTTCAGCAAGTATCTTGTTGGTTTAGTTTGGCCAGGCTTCCCATCTGCTGGCTTCACCTTATTCTTTCTGTGTAAATTCCCACTTTGCCTTGTTGTTTTCAGGGTAGAGCTCAATCTCTCTCCCTGACTGCAAAATCCCATTCCAGTGATCTCTATACCCAGGAATGAAGTCTACCTGTCGGTCCCATTAGGGTTTAGATCTAAAATGTCCCCCACATGTCTCACATATTGGAAGATGATGGATTCAAGGGGGCACTTTAGCTGGTTCGCTGTTAGGAGGTGGGACCTGGAAGGCATGCCCTGGAAGGGTGTGTTTAAGTCCCTTACTTCTGCCTTCTTTCTTTGCATCCTGGTTGCCACGAATCGGACAGCTTTTTTTCACCATTCCCTGCCATCATGCCATTTCTGCCTTGGAGTTAGATGATCATGGGGTGAAACCGTGAGCCAAAATAAATCTCTCCTCCTGTAAATTGAGGGTGTCAGGCATTTTGTCCTAGTGACAAGACAATAGCTAAAAGAAATCCTACTGAGTGACCCTGCTTTAACAGGCTCTCCATGACTGTTGTTGGAAATCCTCTATCACAGTGATGCCACCTTTTCCTGGAGACCACGTGATGGGTCCCTTTAGGATAGGAAAGTTGAACTAATTAAAAGGCAGGACTTTATGAGCAAGGATCCAGGGGACTTGCGGATGAGACAGCCCTCTCAGACTGGAGTGGGATTCATCTCTAGTGGCACTGAGATCAGAGTAGCAGCGGACCAAGGGCCCAGTACAGTGTCTCACACACACAGCCAGGAAAGGCTCTCTCTTTGGATATGACCTGAGCTCACAGTGATCAAAGAACAATAAGACAGTTGAGCACTAACTGCTCAAGAAAAGAACATGTGCACCAATGTGTTGACACCTCAGGTCTTCTACTCATCTGTTTTAATCCTGAGACCTTTTACAAAATAAAAGTTAGCAATTATTGGGTGTTTTCCTTTAAAGTAGACATTGTTTTTATTCCCATTTTACAGAGGGGAAAAGTGCTGCCTAGAAAGGTTCATAGATTTGCCAGATGGCACGGAGCTAATAAGGGGCAGAGCTGGGATGTGTACCCAAGAAACCTGGCTCCAGTGCAAGCCCCCTTTTCTCAGCCACATTATTAACTATGTTAGAACACAACACCCATCAGAAGTAACTGTCACCCGCTCACTATATACTATGTAATATCCAACCGATTCTCACTGAGGGAGCATTGTAATTAGTAGGATGTTTTATATTATTTTAGTAATATACTATCATTTTGACCACTGAATCGTCTTTCTTCTGAAATTTTGTCTGCTACTCTGCTGGACTTTTGGAAAAATCACTCTAGAGCTGAGGGCCATTTTTTAAGGGCCTGCTGCAGTGAGAGTTTCTTTCTACTCTGCCCTGATGCAACCCCTCTACATGCAAGCCTTTTCCTTGACCCCAGCATTTTCATGGTTCACTAGGCCATGTTCTCACTTTCTTACTATAAGATGCAAATGTTTATCAGTCACCCAGTGCATTCCTGGAGAGTGGTTATAGCCTTACCTGTCCTGCTGTGGAACTTCCAACCCCCGGTGCCTCCCTTCCTGTCCTTCATCAGAATGGGCTTCTCCCAGGGCCACTCGCTGCCCAGTGGACCTGCAAAGGACATGGGAAGTCAGTCCCAGCCACCCCTGGTTGGTTGGCACTTGCAGCAGGAAAGGGTGGCGGCTTCTGGCCCTATCTGCAAACCATCAAGGACCAGCTGTGTTATTCCCTCCACTTACAGAGAGAAATTCAGATGTATGCATTTCTCCATTTCTGTACTCTGGGTTAAAAGGTCCTCATGCAGTTATTTATTTAGTTTGCAATCTTTAAGTAATTTAAAAGCTATTTTTAAAAATTTTTTTGTTGGTATATGTTTGCAGTACGTAACAATTATATTGCTTGTGAGGAGTGAGTACATAACACATCTCAATTCTATCTTCATCCCCTTTCCTTCCCTTCCTACCCCCTGCCTCCATCCTTTGATCCCATTTCCGTGGAATACTCTATTTCCCAACTTCCTATTTATCTTTTATTTTGCTCTTTCTTTATATTTTGGGTTTCTCAAATAAAAGAACCATGCAATATTTAAACTCGTGTGTCTGATTTATTTTAGTTAATGTTATGATCTCAGGCTGCATCCATTTTCCTACAGATGACTGAAGTTTATTTTTTCTTTATGGCAGAGTAGTAGTCCACTGCATGTAAATACCAGATTTACTTGTCCATTCATCTGCTAATGGACATGTAGGCCTCTTCCAAGATTTAGCTATTCTGAATTGTGCTGCTGTAAATGTGGGCATGCGTGTACCACTGTTATATGATGCCTTTAACTCTTTTGGGAAAATCCCAAGAAAGGGAACAGCTGGGTCACATGGAATTTCTAGTTTTAGCTTTCTGAAGAATCTCCATACTATTTCCATAGTGGTTGTGCTAGTTTACATTCCCACTAACAATGTAGAAGGGTTGTTTTTTCCTCCCAGTCTCACCGACATTGTTATTATTTAATTTCTTGATGGTAGCCATTGTTTCTGGAGTAAGGTGGAATCTCAGTGTTGTTTTAATTTACATTTCTTGAATGACCAGAGATGCTGAACATTTCTTCACATATTCATGAATCATTTGTATTTCTGAGAAGTGTCTGTTCATTTCAGTTGTCCATTTTTTTTAACTGGGTTTTTTATTTTTGGGGGGATGTAATTTTTTGAGTTCCTTATATATTCTACATATATTATATTTTTTATTTAATCAGAAATGGGTCCTTCTTTCACCTGTCACTTCTGACTGGCCTAGGCTGGCCTGTGTTTGTTGTCTTGGAAGTGTACAGTCTGGGCCTGCATTGTGGTTCACCCAATCACTTCATTTCTGCTCACTGTAGGGCCATTTCAAATACTCAGTATGACCATGGGACCCAATGGCTCTGAATAAGCCACGGTAGAAACATTCTAACAAAGAGGTAGAATGAAGGTTGGGACTGGATAGCATGGATGTGCTAGGAAAGGAGGTGATATGTAGGGGGACTAAGAGGAGCAGGTGGGAGGAAACAGGAGCCCAGAGCAGAAAAGGTAGGGTTCCACGAGCATCCCACCTCTGACTTAGTGGTAGAGGATGAATGGGCCAGGACAGGGCTTCTCAGGGGCTCCCCTGTGCTCCCACAGCTGCTGTCAGTTAGGCCTGGGGCTTCTTTCCACATGAATCAGTGAAACTGACTGGCCTTTCATCAAAGTGTCAAGTTTCCCAATGTTTGGCTTGGCTATTTACTTCCATACCTGTGCTTACAGACCTGACCGTACTGAAACTTCTGCATTTTTCTTTTTGTCCTAGCTTGTTGCAAGGTTACTTTCTGCTTCTGATGAGTGGCCAGCAAAGGCGCTCTCACAGCATGTTCTAAGAGCGTGCTTCTCAGATTGCTTAGTAAGACCTGGCTGTCTGTTAAATATAGACAACATTTCACAGTCTGTTTCTAAATAGAAACACTTGGGACCTTCCAAAGCCAACAGGCAGGGCACCAGGGTGGCCTTTAGTGCTGGTTTACTACAGAGAACAACTTCAAGTCTAGTTACCCTGGCGCTGGCCACTGTCACTGAGCCACAGTGTTTGAAAACATGGTGTCCAAGTACACACACACCAGCCTCACAAAAACTTGTCTTGAATTTCTGACTAAACGTTTTGGGGTTTCCTTATGCTTTGGGAGTGGAAGAACTTGAAAGCTGGCTATTCTCTGGGTGATGAGAGAAAAGAAGAAAAAGCAAGGGGTGTGATCTTTGTTTTCAGAGTTCAGATTTAATGCAAACAATTCAGGGTTAATGCAGCACAAGGGATGAGAAAAGTACATTTGCCTCACTCAGGGACTAAGGATGACAATAAATGTACCATAAATCATTAATCCATTTGAGAAATGTGGGCTGTGGCTCCGAACTGCTGTCAGGGAATCCCCGCTCCTCCTTCCTCGTGCTAACTGGGCAATGTAGGACAATGGACTTAACTTCTCAGAACCTCAGTTTCCTCATCTGTGAAATGGGAAGTAAGGACAGGACTATGGAACAGGGTGGTTAGGAATATTAAATCAGTTAACATGTGCAAAGTGCTTTAAATCATGCTTGACACTTAGAAATTCCAACATCAGTTTTGTTAAATATGTAAAAGGCACCTGGGGTTCTGAGTGACAAAGTGACTTGTACAAGGGCCCCTGAACTGGTTATCGGTGGAGTCAGGATCTGAACCAGTGCTCTATGACTCTACAGCCAGCCTCTCAGTTTCAGCACTGGTGACACTGAGGCCAGAGAGTTCTTTGTTGTGGTTTCCTGTCCTGTGCAGCATAGGATGCACTTCCTGGATGCCAGTAACAACTCCCATTTGTGATAATTAAAAATGTTTTCGGACATTTCCAAGTGTCCCTAGGAAGGAGGGGGTAGACGAGAAATCACTTCCATCTGAGGACACCTGGGTGGAGGGATCAGTATTTCAGACAGCTGGCCAGCAGCCTGATGTCTGAGTTCCTAGGTCATAGCCCAGTTCCCACTTCCCGCCTTTTCCCTTGATAGACCAGAGAAGGCCTGGCCCACTGTGGCTACTGTCTGCACACACTGCAACTGAGAAGTCTCCATGTCTCCATGTATAGGCTCAGGCCAGAGGCTTCTCAGCTGTGCTTCTGAGGTTGTTTTTTTTTTTTTTTTTTTTTAACCCTTCCTTTTGGCTGGGAAGACATCTGGGTGAAATACTGTCCACATTTTCACCAGATCATACCAGATTGGTAGGCTAAGCTATGTGGCTCGTTTGGGTTTCTGTCCACAGCTGTCAGCAGCAGAGTCTGTGCAGCCAGACTGACCCTGCCGGCCTGCCTAGGAAGCACAGCTGGTTGATTTAATTGGATTGAGAACAAGAAGGATCCCAGAGCAGAGGGTCAGCTGAGCAGAAGACAGCTGAGAGTCCTCATGCATGGTCACCACCAGTCCAGACCGCCTCACTCACCCTTCCTCTCATCTGCGTACATCTGCGTCTTTTCCTTCACCTCCTGTTCTTCCCTGCTTTCAGCTTTGG
>RJWM01018128.1:0-41688 GCA_004363535.1 Dasyprocta punctata | reverse complement strand
TAATTTAAATAAAGTCCTAAGACCAATTTGTGTTTGGGGGGGCTTAATAGACCTAATATGGCCTTGGACTTCTCTAAGTCAGCACAACTGATCAATCAGCATTTCACTGATTGCTTAATTTCTCCCTCTCTACATAAAAAGGGGAAAAATCCCTTGCAAAACGTGTTTGTTCTGTTTGTTATTCTGGACAAAGCCGATAACGAGTTGCAGCTGCTGTACAGAGTGTGCCTGCCGAGGCCGTTGCTGTAACTTATAGATAGAACGCAGTGGCCAGAGAGGTGCCTCGGGCTGCAGCCAGGGCTGCAAATAGGCCAGCGTTCTCCAGCTACCGAACACGCCTTTCATTATCCACCAATTTGCTCTGGGAGGACAGCTTGATTGGCCAGGCAGCAGACTCACAAAGAGAGAGTTTTAGATATCACGACTCAGCTGAAAGAGTTCTTCTGTGTTTCTGACCTGAGGAATTCGTTTGCAATAAAGATGCCTGTCCCCATAGGTGAGGCTGACTCTGAACACGATGTCCCTCTGGACGGGGTACACCCTGGTGATTTGAGTCTTGAGGTGACACTACCAGCCTCAATTCTTAGCGCTGAAGCGACTGATGTACCTTCCCTTCATCCTGCTATGTTTTGCTCCTCTTTCCTGCAAAACTGTAGCTGGAAGTCAAAAAAGATGCGAGGCCAACGGTCTCCCCTTGACTGTGAAATAGATATTTACATTGAGCTAACTAGGAAGAAGCATCCTTTGTCCACGATATATCTTACCGCAGACTATTAAGATAAGAGAAAAACAGCAGTAGTCAATATCACAAAACTATTCTCAAAATATGCATTGCATTTCTAGGATAGTATAATAAAATAGTAGGCTTCTTCTGTCTGGTTTGGGTGGTTTCCCAAATGAGCCATTCAGTGTCCATGTGATCTGGTACAAGTTGCTTGAACCCTTTGAGCCTCATTTCTTCATGTATAAAACGGTAATGACAACACATGTTATAAAGAGTTGCTGAGATAATTCAGACAGAGCAAGTTATGGGATATATCTGACACTGATGAGTAAGGATACTTTCAGTGATTCACAGTGAGAATATAAATTGGTCTAGTCACTTTGTAATCCAAATTGTCAATATACAGTAAAATGCAAAATGTACACACCCTATGACAATTATATTTCTCAGCATGTAACTATGAGAAATGCTAAAACATATGTATGAAATAATGGATACATATACCAACAGATAGATATCCACTGTACCATAAATGAATCAAAGGGAACAACATTTAAATGTATCAATGTTCTTTTCTCTTTTGAAATTCTGTTTACCTGATCTTCTCGACATACACATCCATTGATTTTGGAGTGGTGCAGAATTATTACAGCAGGAAAATAAGAGAAAGAGAAAGTTAATCTTCTAGTATACCACGAAGACTTTTTAGCAAAACAATAATTCTAAAAATTTATCCAGGGAGAAAGAATTTTTTTTAATTCTTAAACTGTTATTTATTTATCATAACCCAGCCTAGAGGATTCAGATTATACCACATTCTTTTATATCACAGAGAGGCCAACCATACCTCTTATGATGGCAGAACACTGAGGTAGAAGTCAGGCAATGTGGCACAGAGGAAGTAGATAGTCCAAAAGCCACTACTGCTTGGCAGAGGGATGATAGGAAGAAGAATGGAAACCCAGGGAGAAAGTCAGGATTTCCACTTTTAGCCTCAGCCTTCAAGCAAGGACCACTCTTCAGAGAAGCAAAGGAGTAATGACAGCAGTAGGCTAGCACACACAGGGTCTGGAAACTGGGAATCCAGAATCACCCAAGTCCTCCCTGGGGCAACACAGAGGTTCTGAGTATACCAGAGAAATTAAGAGGTCAGGGATGAAGATACAAAGACCACTGAAGGCAGATCGTTTCAGATGACAGGCAAATGGCTAAACCAATATCATCCCAAAGAGCAAATGGCACATGACATCACACCAGGGTCCAACACAAAGACCAGACCAGACCAGCCCAAGTCACCACGTCAATAGCGTCACCACCCTGCCCTCCCCCACCATCAAGTCACATGAAATAAACAACCAATGCTGCCTTGAAGAGGAATGAGTAACCAATGGAGTTAGCTAATGGGCCTGTCTGAATTGCAGAATGAGCCCAAGAAAAAATTTACCCCATTGGACCAAAAGTTTTTACTGGATAAAATAGACCAAATTAATTACTTAAAAAAAAAACTACATATTTTTTGCACACTGAAGCCTCTGTAAATTGAAACTTTGCTTCAAAGTGATCAATTAGAGATATGGTTAAGGAAAACAACACGATGCCAGTTCTGTGGAATGTTTTACAGCAGCATGTAACATTAAAGCAGAGAAAAAGAGCAAATACTCACACAGCCTTTACTACATGACAGGCTCTACCTTGAGTTCTTTATGGGTTTTAACCTCCGGTAACCATGTAAGACAGGTTCTGTTGTTATTCTCATTTGACTTATGAGGAAACTGAGGCATGGAAGTTAACTTCTCAAGATCCTTGCCCATGATAATTGGTGATGAAATTTAGATGGAAAGAGCTCAAAGCATGCTGATGAGCAAGAAAAATAATTTACAGGAAAATATGCACAAATAACCTTAATAAAATATATACATATATACAAGTCAACACTATGCACTTTTATCTGCAAATATCTATTAAGAGGCCTGAACAGATATCACAAAGTTAAATAATAATATTGTTTTCCAGGAGTAAAAAGGATTTTTAAATAAGGACACTGCTGGCCTTAGCCCTGTTGTTTCAATTTTTTCACGTTGAAGATATAGCAATGTCATTCATTTTGCTAAAACTTGAGAAAACATACAATGGTAAAATTGGTGGGCTGAAAGTATAGTGATATGTAATATTTTATTTTCTACTTTATCTGCAATATATTTATATTATAGAAATTTTTAAAAATCCAAGTAAACATATAGGACAATGTTGAAAGTAAGCTAGTTGCACTCCGTAGGCTTGCATTCCCACTGGCTGTCAAAGGACTGGTTTTTAATGATGAACACAATTAAACAGGGACCCATACTATTCTCCCAAGAACACCAACATAAAACTTGTTACTGTAGATGAGATCATTCCTATGAAAAATAAAAGAATGGGAAACAAATTATTGACATTAAACTACCAAAAAATGTCTCATTTTAATGACCGAATGTGTTTAGTTACTATAAAACTCAGTTTTTCTGATTTCTCTTAAAGACAAGGCAAACTCCCATTCTGGCATATATTGTACAATCTGTAAAATATCAAAATGGAACATTTCAATTGCAACACAATAATGTACAAACATATGACAGACTCTACCCTGAGAGTATGACTGAGGATATCAGGCTTTATTAAACTAGGAAATATAGACCTTCATGAAATTTATAAAATTATTTAAAATTTAAATAACATTGGAATGAGATTAAAAATTGGGAAATGGCAACTTATTAATTTTTAAAATAATTTCATTATACAATTATGTCTTCTCTACACCTCTTTCAAATCCTGACAAAAATGGTTAACACAGAGAAGAATGAATGACACCTAGCGCACCCCTAGGCTAGGAGGATCAAACAACCGTATTACATGGAAAAATAACACATTGTTCATTAACAGAAAAATGCAATTAACGAAGAAGAATACATTTATGTTTTAGCCAATCTGCACAGCAGACAACGCACATAGCTCTATCTAACATGCCACTGCTCTTTCAGTCTGAAAAGATTGGTAGTACTGGGGGACAGGTAGTGTGGAACAGGAAGCAGCAGGTGTTTTGTAGAAACCAAACTGCTTTAGCCTCTGCATGAGGCCAGATTAAGCACACACGCCTCATCTATCAATGGTACCCTGACGACTCTTACCTTTGCTGAACCTAATATAAGCACAGCCGTTTCATAACTTCCATATAAAATGGCACACTCTTTGGGGAATGTGGTGGCTTACTACAAATTGGTATCAGACACCCACCTTGGAATCAAGGTGTTGTGTTTTATTAAGATTGTAACCGAACAGTTACTGAACAGTGCTGTTACAACACCTAGAGAACGCTTGACTGTGTCAGCACTCAGCCCTTCAGAGGGCTGTCGTGGCGGGTGTTACATGTGCTATTTATGTGTGGCAGACATACCACTGGTGGAAAACGGCATTTCTGTGCAAGAGTGAATTCACCATCCTGGACAGTCTTTACCTACCACTGCAGTCAGATTGATCTAGGCCACTGTCACTCCTCTGAAGTACACAGCAGATACTAACGAAAATGATTCACGTGGAAAAAGTTCTGCCTCTTATTTGCTTTCTTCCCGTCCCTTAGCACAATCCCTTCTCATCACTCATTGGTTTGAAAATTAACCCCTTAGCTATGTTCCGTAACTGAACCTGGTGTTGATTTGAGGAAATAAAGATCCAAAACTGATAAATCATCTTTAGATAATACATAATACACCTCTGCAGCTTATCAGCATTTCAAAGTACAAAAGCTGAAGAAATTCCTATTAAAATGCTTTTGGTATCCCTGAAGAGGAGAATGGTGAACTTTATATCTTTCTGAGTTTCTGGTATGTTCATGAATATGATACAAATTTCTCACAGACTTTCAGTTGTGTGTATTTCTACTATGAAGCAGTAAAATTGCCATGAGGGCTTTTGTTTTCCAAGTTTGTTTATCTTGTACTATTTAGCTTTTGTGTAAGAAGTAACCTGAAAATTATTCAAGTTTTCCAGCCAACAGTTTTTTCTCTGTTCTTTCTCCTTCACTCTCATTTCCTTCTTAATGAATGCAAGATCAGGCAAATTAATTTGTTCTCTATAAAAATATTATGATGGTAGCTGCCCACAGTTGGTATTCACAGGTTGTAATATTCTTTAAAGATCTGCTTGCTCATTGCAGATTCCCAGTCCTCTATGTGTACAACTAAAGAAGTATCTAACCATTATTTAACGTACTTTTAATTATTTAATGTGTGCAGAACATGCATATTTTCAAAAGTACACAGGAAAGACTTTGAGATTCTTAGCACTAGAGAAATGATGTTCTTCCAAATTTAAAACTTATGAACTTCCCTGGTGGTCTAGTGGTTAGGACTTGGTGCTCTCAAATTTAAAACCCACGTGTAGTTTTTAAACATGTGTACGTGTGAAATCTTTTTGGAAGGGTGTTGTCTCCACATAGTGCATGCAGGACAGATTTAGTCTAAGTATGCATAAATCTGAAGTAGACTAGCCCTGGAGATGGGAGTGTCATGGCAGCAGATTCGGGTTTGACCTGGAGGTCTACACCCCCACTTTGTCACTCACTCACTGAGCAAACCTGGATGCATTCTCTCCAAATCAGTGTTCTCATCTGAAAACCAAAGACTGTAAGAGCATCTCCCTCATGGTCCATTCTCACTGGAGATGAGCTACAGAGGGCCAGGAATAAGACATAAGGAACAGGGTTATGCTTCACCTTACCCACAGGTTTCAATATCCTCGATGGAGGGAGAAGGAAAAGGGGAGAAATGATTTAACCCTTTTTTAAGAGTGTGAACCAAAAGGAGAAAGCACTATACCTGAGATCATATCACTTGAAATGTTAACTGATGTATGTTCTTCCCCATGAGTCCCGCTGTTTCCTACCCTACCCACTGAATTAAAAACAGCATTCTTTATTATTTCCTGAAGACAGTAAATATAACAGAGAACCTCACTTTGATTTTCAAACCTGGCCTTTTCAAGTCAATAGCTGAGACAAAAATACAGAAAGGGAGGATTTCAGGTAGTATAAGAAGATGGATTTGTAGGTTCCACTAAGCTACAGCTTAAATGACTCAGCATGGTATTTATAGGATAAAACTTAAAGCAAGGATAGAACAGATTTTTTTCCAATTCTAAAAGGTACACAAAAGCTTTTAAGGAGGTGGAAGGAGCTAGTCTCTGTAAGCGACAGTAAGCAGTAAGTACATTGTTGCATGCTACACGGATGCTTGCCTACGGCTCTCTACCATTCCACTATGAAAACCTCAGATCTGAAAATCAGTTAAAAGCCCTAGAGCACGGGTGCTAATGTTTTGTTTCTCAAGCAAGACCAGCAAACAAAGCAGGCTCTTAGGATAGCCACTCTTTTGGCATTGCACCAAAGCCATGTGACATAAGGGTCACCCTGAGAGCTGGGGAAGATCCCAGACAGATGAGGTAGAGAAAGTCTGCTGTGGTTCAAGAGTTTACCTTGTGCACAGAAAGCAGCTACAAGTTCTCAGGCCTATTCTGAAGAAAAGCAGGGTAGCACTCAGAAGGCCTGTTGCTTAAAGACAGCCAGATCTGGGGCCTGAGATGTCATCCAGACACCTTGCTCAAAGACCTAACCAGGTCCACACACATCACAGGCACCAGACGCTGCCCATGGGGCTCAAGGACTGCAAGAGAACTGTCACGATTCAGTGAAGCCAGCAAGGACCAGGGAAAATCCAGGGAACAGGGCGCTCTTGTGCCAATGCTGGGATGATGCACAAGCCTCCCTGTAACCCAGATCATCATTAGAGACGCTAAATCAAAAGGGAGGCAAGGGAGAGAACTTGGCATGCAGCTGAATAAACCAGAAGTAACTAAATTGAATTGAAGTGGCAGAAGTAACTGTCTTCAGCCAACCCAACAGATCAAGTAGGAGCTTGGCCTACGTTAGACTTGATCACGGAAAAATAGTTTCTTTTCCATATCCCTAAGTTATGGTTGTAAATTTTAAACCCACTATGATGTCCTGTCAATTATGTATTTCAATATCAAGCAGATCCAGAGACACCCCCTGCCCCATAAACTTACTTTCCATTCTTTCCAAGATATTTTCAAGTTATGAAAAGCATGCAATTCAGCCGATCGACTAAAGTCAGTAGTGGGCAGAATAGGATAATCCTTGAAATGTACAAATCTAGCTCCCCAGCTATAGAGAAGTAATGAGTTTTAGTAGTTGCCACAAGAATGGACACATGTTTGTCCATTAAGAATGAATTTGCATCAAGCAGAAGGAAGATGAAATGATGATTACAGTCCTTCCTCTTCCAAAAGTCCCCTTCCTCCTTCTCCCAGCACCAGTGAAAAGGCACCCAGAGGGAGTGGCGTGTCCATCAGTCACACAGGGCTGGCTGTGTCCCTGACCAGCGTGCATATCCAAGCGCAGCCCCTCAGGAAGCAATCTCGGTGCCATCAATACACTGCTCATTTCCCCACGGGGTATCCTGCTGCTGCTTCTAAGAAGCGAAGTGACAGCAGCAGCAGCAGCAGCAGAATGCTAACTCATCAGGACCCGTGGCAAGGAACATCCGCCCTGGCCCTGTCACTCAAATGACACTTGGACTAATCAAGAGCTAGCCAGAAAAAGACGGCTAAGAACACTGGCTAAACTCAACAGTTCTCTCTCGGATTAAACCCAGCGGGTTAGTTCTGGAAGTAAGCTACCCTGTTCACCAACAGTTTTCCTCTGAAGAAAAGAAGAATGAAGCACCATTTTAGTTACTCTGAAGTAAACTTTCAGAATGTTCGTTAAGTCATTTAATCACTCTTCCACATACTCTCCACGCAAGATTCCTCGGTTTCCCTCTAGAAATTGATGCAAAGACCAATCGTGCAGAAGTCCCTAAATTGCAAGCTATGAAATAAAGTGATTAGTTTTCAGAAAATATCTTTGTTTGTTTTGTTTTGTTTGGAAAGCCTGTAACCACTGCTTTTTGTGATTTTTTTGTTTTTTATTATTAGTACATATCTGCAATAGATAATGAATACATTTACCGTAGGCAATCGGTGCATAGGAATGCCGCATTTAACCCCTTTTATTTCCCCTTCTCCTTTCCTTCATCCCATCCCCTTTCCCTCCATCTGTAGATCCCCTTCTCATCTGCAAAGCACCTACTTTCCAATTTCCTGTCTTTTCCTTTGCTCTTTATTTATATTTTGGGTCTCTCATATAAGCAAAACCGTGTGATATGTAACTTTCTGTGTCTGATTTATTTCACTTAGCATTATTTTCATAAGGGGCATTCATTTTCCTACAAATGATTCAAACTTATCCTTTATTGTGGCTAAGTAGTACTCCTTTCTTAAAATACATTTTCTTTATCCATTTATCTATGGATGGTTATAGATGCTATTTCCAACATTTCCCTTTTGAGTCGTATCGCCACAAACATGGATATGCATGTGCAATGTAAAATGATACCTTTAACTCTTCAAGGGAAGAAATTTAGAAGGGGAATGAGCCTAGACAAAAGAAATTTCTAATTCTGCGAAATTCTAGAATTTATAATTTCTAGTTTTGAGGTATCTCCATCTAACATTTTTAGGGGTTGCACCAATTTATGTTCCCAACAAAAATGAAATGTTCCTTTTTTCTCCACAAGTTCACCAGCATTTCTTGCTTTTTTGTTTCATGATAGCCATTCTTTCTGGAATAAGATATCTCAGTGTTGCTTTGATTTGCATTTCTCTAATGGCCAAAGATGCTGAATATTTTTTTACATACTTTTTTTTGCCACTTGTACTTTTGAGAAGTACCCATAGATTTCAATTGCCCATTTTTTGATTGAGTCTTTTATTTTGGGGTGCTCTAATCAAGTTCTTTACATATTCTAGATACTAGTCCTCTGTCCTCTGATACTAGCTGAGGAAAATTTGTTCTCATTGTATAGGTAGTCTTTTCACTCTGTACTTATTTCTTTTATGCCAAAGAAGTTTTACAATTCAATAACAATTCTGTTTGTTCATTCTTAATGTTATTTCTTATTTAACTGGGTTCTGTTCAAAAAGTCTTTGTATATGTCTATGTCTTCAAAAGGTTTACCTGTATTTTTTTCTTCCAGAAGATTCAGTGCTTGTTTTACTATCTAGGTATTTGATCAACTTTTACTTTATTTAAGTGCAAAGTAAGAGATATGGGTCTAGATTCAATCTGGTGCATCTGGATAATGAGTTTTTCCAGGATAATTTGTTAAAGGAGCTCTTCCCTCTGACATATAGTTTTAGTCCCCTTGTCAAAGATCAGATGACAGAATATGCATGGAGTTGCTTCTGAAACTTCTATTTTAATGAATATTTTTATAGCATTTAATTCACTGGAAATGTATATATTAATTTAGAAAGCGTTATCTTCTAAAATAAATTTTAAATAAATGCAGAGGAGAATCAAGATGGTGGAGTAGTAAGCAGCAGAGACAGACCCTCTCTGAGAGTCACCATTCAGATGCTGGAATATAGCAATGTGAGGAAGACAAGAAGGAGGGAAGTGGGTCCCTTTGATCCTAGAAGGATCTGAACTGTGAATTGAAGCCCACAGAGAGAATGAAAAGACAAACTTCAATCACAAAGGAGGAGGTAGCCAACAGTATCTTCAACCTGAGACAGAACCCACTGCACAAGAGGAGTGGTTCAAACCTGTGGACACACAGTGACTGCTGGTGATCCCAGAGGCCTCCACAGAGAGATGCAGCAGTGAACAGGGAGAGTGGATGTGAGGACTACACTACTTGATGGTGAATGCTGGGGGTTCAGTTATCCTGTGTGAGACAGTTTCACCTGGAACCATCTTGGAGATGAGCCAGCTGAGATCAGAACTCAGAGCAACTGCTGGCTACATCTAGGGACTCCCATCTGGGCTCAGACCTGCAACAGTATCCTGACAACTGCAGGCTGAAAGAATCTGGTCTCGAACAGAAGGTACAGGATCTCACTGAGATTACCCAGTAACCCCACCAAAAATCTACTGCTGACTTGCTGGGATAAATCAATGCAGATTGGTACTCTGTCTCCACATGTTATCTACCACTGACAGCAGAGAAAAACCTGGAACTGAACTTTTGTTTTTCTTTCTCTCCTTTGTTTTTTGTTGTGGTGGTGGTCTTGTCTTTGTTTTTTGTTTTCTGGTATTGTTTTTTTCTTCTTCGTTGTTTGATCTTGTTTTTATATGAGTGTGAATGTGGTTTCTAGCCTCTTCACGGTTATGGTTTTGTTCTTCTCTTTATCTCTTTCTTCTCTCTTTCCTTCCAGCCTTCTGTACCAGTTTCCCAAAGTTAGCCTAATCTTTCTTTGACCTCCAGCCTTACTTCTAATCTCTTCTTCTTCCACTCCTCTATTTTCTCCCTATTTTAAATTTAACCTTTGAGGGCAAAATTGCATATTAAGGACTTATATACTGCATATAATTTTCTGGGGATTTTTAGATTTTGTTATATGACCACAAATCTCATTCATAGGGTTAAAGGTGGCAAATCAATGGTTAGCTCAGTTTGTCATTTTCTAGGCTATGTTTCATGTTGTTGTCATTGTTGATGATACCAATGTAGCCAAAAGTGACACAACTGTTCTAAACAGCTGTTCTTCCTGGTATTTCAAGACCGAGATTAACTAAGGGTCACAGCAAATGCTATGGCACAGTGCCAAAGAACCAGGGTCTTGATTAAGTATGCAGCAACTTCTCATCCCCAGCAAATTGAAGAGGCACAATCTTGCAACAGATTCAAAACGCAAAAACCAGCTACACCTGGAAGATACCTCAGAGAAGCAGTCATTTAATAAGGATCCTAAAGACTAACAATAGGCAATTTACAAGTATCACCCCAGGATTAAACTTAAAAAAAAGAAAAGAAAATTAGAAGACACTTAAATAAGTTGCAACGCCAGACATCCAGTTCACCCAAGGGAAATCCAGGGGTCAATGGGTTGGGACAAATCTGAAAGCTACCAACATAGCCTCTCTGAAGTGGAAACAACAAAGTAATTGAGTGAGGCTCTATAAAAAATCAAATCAGAAATGATTTCTCAGATAATTACAGAGATGGTAATTAAAATGAAAATCATGCTTAGTGACTTTAGAGCAGATACAGACAAAAAAAATAGAGGAGCTTATGAAAATGATGGAACATATGAATGCTCAGCATATGAAAGAAATGGAATTCATAAGGCAAATTCAAGCAGAAATCCAGGAGAATAAAAATTCCATTGAAAGTATACACAGCAGATTAAGCCAATATGAGGACAGGAACTCAATTATAGAAAACAGGCTTGTGGTTAGCAATCAAGAAAAGAAAGAGTCTTAAAAATAGCAAGGGACCATGAGAAATCAATCCAGCAGCTGCTAGATGAGGCAGAAATCCAGAAGATCATCTATATCTACTTTGAAAACTTGTATTCTACTAAGATGGAAAATGCAGATGAAATGGACAGATTCCTAGATACATATGAATTACCAAAGCTGAATCAAGAAAAGATAAAAATCCCCAATAAACTGTATCAATCAATAAAATCAAAGATGTAATTGAAAACCTACCAATAAAGAAAAGCCCAGACCCTGATGGATTCACTGAGGAATTCTATAAGAAATTTAGAGAAGATCTAACACCACTACTTCTCAAACTCTTCAATGAAATTGAAAGGGAAGCAATACTCCCAAATTCATTCCTGGAAGCAAGCATTACCCTAACTCCAACACCAGCTAAGAAAGAGAATTACAGGCCAATCTCCCTAATGAACATAGATGCAAAAATTCTCAATCAGATACTGGCAAACAGAATGCAGCAAACCTTAGAGAAGATTATACACCATGACCCAGTGGGATTCGTTCCAGGGATGTAGGGGTGGTTCAACATACGTAAATCAATAAATGTAATACACTATATTAACAGAGCCATGGACAAAAATTAAATGATCATCTCAAGAGATGCAGAAAAACGCTTTAGACAAAGTCCAGCACCCATTCATGATTTTAAAAACTCTACAGAAAATTGGCATAGATGGTTGTCATCTCAATCTGATAAAAGCCATCTATGTCAAACCAATAGCCTACATCATACTGAATGCACAAAAACTGAAAACTTCCACTCTAAAATCAGGAACAAGACAAGGATGTACTGCCCTCATTTCTATTCAACATAGTCCTGGAAACTTTAGCTGGAGCAACTAGACAAGAGAAAAAAATAAAAGGAATATATATAGGAAAGGGAGAAGTTAAATTATTATTATTGCAGATGGTATGATACTCTTCAGAAGACCCCAAAAATTCCACAGAAAGAGTTCTAAGTTTAATAAGCAAATTCAGTAACGTACCTAGTTACAAAGTCAACACTTAAAAATCAATAGCCTTCTTGCACACGAATAAAAAACTCAGTGAGAGAGAAATAAGGGAAACAGTACCTTTTAAAATAGCATCCAAAAAAATGAAATACCTAGGAATCAGTCTAACAAAGGCATTGAGAACTACAGTGCTCTGAAAAAGGAGATTGAAGAAGATATTAGAAAATGGAGAGATATCCCATGCTATTGGATAGGAAGAAGGATAAACTAGAGACTTTTGTAGATAAATGGATGCAACTCATGACCATGTTCATAAATGAAATAAACCAGACACACCTATGTAAACATCACATTGTCTTCTTAGTGTGAGAGGCTGAAAGAGTAAATAAGATCCAAAATATACAATAGATCTTGTAAAATGGGAAGAAACTTCAAATGAAAGAAAAACTAGTATGGGAGAATGGAGAAAAGAAGAAAGGGAAAAGCAAAAAAATACATATGAGATATGTGAATACTATATATGATATATATATAATAGTTAAGATAGTTATACTACTACTTTCTCTTAGTTCATTGAAAAGAAAGGTTTATGCTAATATTGTTTGGACAATTAAATGCCAAAATCTTGTACTCTGAGTCACTAATTTAAAGAAAACAATATGCAATGTATTAACCATTGTTACTCTTCTATTATCTTGTTTTGAAATTTTGTTTTATGTTTTTTCTCTTTAAAACAAAATAAATAAGCAAATTTCAAACTATCCCAAGCAATTTCATTCAGTAAAGAATTCAATGATATGAATATCAGAAAATACACCACTACGTGAAAATCCAAATTGTTTGATTGCCTTTCTTGAGTTACAAAATTTCAATAAAGACCTAGGCATACCTAATGATTTTTATTTATTAGACACAGTTTTCCTTTCCCTCACTACTATTATCAGAAAAAGAAAAACCTACATCTCCAGTTTTATGTGTAATTACTTTAAAACAAGAAATTAATTCAGAATTTCTGCTAAATATAAAGACTTCCATTTAGGACTTTATCTTATTCTTTCTCTAATCTTCAGAAGAATTTTAATCTAAGGCTTTCCAAACAACATATTTCCCTTCTAAATGACTCTAGGGTCAAAGACTAATTAACCTTTTCTCTTGAAATTTGGCAATGATACAGACCTCGTTGCCTCATTTTAAATCTCGGACCTGTCGCATAACCCTCCAAAATTATTTGAACACTCTCTAAAATGCCTCAAAATTCTTTTTGATCAAGGCAAAATTAATGAAATGCTTAAACTTTCACCCCAGGGGACCTAAATGAAAATAATAATTTAGAAATGTAGTTAATCAAAGAGTCTAACTAAGGAAGAATACCAAAGACCTCTGGGATTTTCAGAGTTAACAAAACTCCGCGTTCTTAAATGTGTATCACATGAAGTGATCAGAAAACCTGAGTCCCACTCACTTGAGGGCTTTGACTTGTTAATTTAATGTGCAAGTGTACATTTTCCCAATAAATAATAGGGAAATTGTATTTTGAGTGTTCACCTCGATAAGAATAATGCAGTCTAGAAAGCCACGTACACACAGAGGAACAGAAAAATAGGGCATGACTGTCCATTTGTACTCAAAACTTACAACATAGCTGGAGTTTCACGTCATACTGAAGTCAAATACCAATCTTATTCCTAAGTTCGTTTTGGTGCTGAAGTATAAACAACATAAGCAAATAATCTGTTCGAGGTGACTTGTACTATAAATTCCTCCTCATGAACAATCTTTCTGATTCTGTAGCTCAGCGTTACCAGAAATTCTTTAATCTTCTTTGTCTTTTCTCCTTGGTTAGGCCAAGTGAAACAGAGCTCATGGGCATAACCTCACCAAATCTGAACAAATAATTCAGTGCAAAGCTTTGGGGTGGATTGCCTAATTAAAATGTTCCCAATTGATTCCTTTTATTGTTCCCTCTTTCAGTAGGCATGGAATGATAAGTGCTAAAAAAATAGAAATCCCAAAATAACTAGCAAATCACTTGACAATTGAGAGACTATTACACGATGCTAAATAGAAACCGCAGGACGGCTGGAAGAAGAGTGGTGTGCAAAATTACAGGCTAAACAGAAATTATCTGTTCTGCAGACTCCATGCGTTTTTTTCCCCTGTGTTTGTGAGCCATGGCTGGAATTGTTCCCCAGGGTTCAGCCCCAAGGCCATGACCTTCCAACTTACCCCCTCTGTCGTCACTTTTCCTGTATCAGAAACCAGAGATTTTTTACTCATTCCCCAGAGTTTCTAGTTTCATTCAACTGGGGCCACGTCAGAGTTTGTAGAACAGTATTACTAGTTATGCTTCAAAATACATATCCAGGACTTAAATAAGAGTAAAGATTTTTGAAAAGGCGTTCTGTCTCATGCATATTTTCTTGATACTGACAAAGGCAGCTATTGTGCAAGTTTATTGTGCATGACTGCGAGGAGTCATTTGTTGGCAATGCAGGTTCTCAGGCCTCATGTGAGCTTTCCTCGCTCTAAACTGCTGCAGGAATAGCTTGAGAGGATCCCTGTGAGTTTGAGGCCAGCCTGGACTACAGTTACAAGAACTTTAACCAATACAAGGGGAAATAAGATTGAATTAAACAAATTCTATCAGTGATGGCGAACCTTTGAGAGCTTTCAATGATAGCAAATAGCCCACTGTGGCACATGTGGCAAAGGTTCACCACCACTGAATAAAATAAAAACATAATACGAAGAGATGTAATATCTCCCAGATCTAAAATATTTTACTAAAGCCTATCCAGTGCTCTCTACAGAAACATATTATGTATAGTAAGTGGAAGTTGATATTGAAACATATTTCACAGGGGACTAAAATAACAGTGTACATGACAGAGACTTTCACTGGGCCACTTAAAAATACTTTTCTGGGCCAAGGATATAATTCAGTGGCACAAGCACCTGCCTGGCAAGCACAAGACCCTGGGTTCAAATCCCGATACCAAAAAAAAAAATTTTTATTTCTTTTTTTTGCTGTAGCATTATCTAATTACATGGCAACTTAGATAAAATATGCCTTTAGATCTCATTTTCTATTAGTGTTAATTATATACCCACTAAATTGAATATTAATTTAGGTCTCTCTGTACAGCAATACAGGCGCCAGGGTAACCTGTGTTGAAGATGTAAGCATTTAAAAGAAACAACCTCTATTTTAAATCTATACCTTTGGTTACCACAAAAGTCTAATCATTTCTAAGAGTAACAGTGAAAGATAGATTTTTGGCTAAATATGTTGCTATGGTTTAGATATAAAATGTCCCCCCCAAAGTCTCGTGTTCAGAGGTAGACCTGGCCAGAAGAAGCAGGTAGTAGGCATGTGACTTGGAAGGGTGTGTTCTGACCTGGGGCCTCCCTCCTTTTTCTGCTTCCTGGCCCCTGTGTAGTGGACAGCTTTCCTGCATGCCACCATTCTGCCATGCCATTTCTGCCTTGGAGCTAGCTAACCATGGACTGACTTCACTGAGGCTGTCAGTCAGAATGAACCTCTCCTTTGTATTGCCCTGCTGGCTACCATAGTTTGTCCCAGTGATGGGAAAGTGATGAGGACGCATGTCAGGAAATACACTAACTGACACAAATTCCCAAGGAAAATACCAGACGCTGAATATTTCTCAGGTATAACCTTCTTGTCATTAACTCCCCTACCATGCCCACTCCGCTGCATCAAATTTCAACACCTATGTGTCTTTCCATACGTTGCAAAAATTGCCTGTTCATTCATATTTTGACTCTTTAAATTCATTGACAAATCATATATATTAGGTAATAAAGTATAATCAGTATAAAAATAGAAAACAATGATTTTTATCAATGACAAATAATTCTTATGTTAATGAATGAACCAAAAAAAAACAGTACAGGGTTGTATTAAGATATATAGAAGTGTAGCTTAATCTAGCTGAAGTCACAGAACACTTCAGTGAGGAAATTGCATTAACATCGAGACCTGAGAGATGGCCTCTTAAAAATTTACTCTGTCCAAACCATTTCTCCTGCCGGTACTAGATTAATATTTAATAGAACTTTCAACACTTTTCCTATGTTCAAAATCCCTTCCTACCAGGAGAATAATTAAACTGAGGAGACTGATCTTTGAGAACCGTGAAACAAAGTGATCTCTAAGGGCCCACAGAGATCTATGGCCTCTATGCCTGCTTTTCAGTATAAGGGTAATGGGCCGCCTCAGGGGAGTCCCGCAGTTACTTGGATCTCCCTGATATATTTTTATGTAAGAAAAGTTCCCAAGACGTGTACATGGTTCATTCCATTTTAAGGAAAATAAACAACAACTTAGCATAGGTATTTTTTGTGTGTGTGATAGGATTTTACACCAAGCTATTTATAATGGCTGCCTAAAGGAAAGAAAGTAGAAAGACACAGAAAAAAACCAGAAAGACTGTAAGTAACTGAAAACTACCATGGTTTAATTTTAAGGAAAAAATTCAAATGGACATTCACTTATACTATGTCTGCAAATCTCAAAAAATTAAATGGTAGGTATTTTGATCTTTACCAAATAGAAGTACAATAAACAAATGACAATACTGATTAGGCGACAAAACTGTAATAATTGTCATCATTGTCATCTGCTTTCATTTTAGTACTATGCTTGCAATTAAGTAATGTTTAAATTTCTGTGATTTTTATGTACAGTTCCTGTTACCCAGCTTCAAAAGCTGTCTTTAATCCAGCTAAACCCTCCCTCTTCAATTTCCCACTTCTCAAATGAATCCACCAAGTACTTTTTATCAGGAACCTTCAACTTTATGGCTTTCATGATAATTATCAAGGTGTGGTGGCCAGAGGTGGCAGAGGTGAGAGCAATGAAAAATTTCTTGATTTCTGCTATGTGGAAGGCACTGTACTAGGTAATTTTATTCACAAATCTATTTAGTCCTTTAATAATCTGAAAATAGAAATATGGAACCCGTCTACAATTAAGGAAATGGTTAAGTCACTTCCTTGAGTTTACAGCACAAAAGGAGTAGAGTGTCAATCTTCACACAGCACAAACTAATTGTAAAACCCTTCCTTTAACCTACAGAGTTTTGAATCCCGCAGTGAACTTTTCAGTTCTATCTATCATGTGAGATTATTGTACTTCCTAGTACAGGCCATTCTTTTCTCTCACCCAAAATTCCTTTCCCAAACTTGTATTCTCTTCTACTCTTCCTCTTCCTTTTCCTCTTCCTTTTCTCCCTCCTTTTTTCCCCCTTCTTTTCTTTTTTTCCCTGTCAGTTTAGAATGTATTACTCAAACTCACCCATATTTTAAGCAAACTCCTTACTTGCTCACTAAGACTCAGCCCAGCTAGCTCTCCTGCAGGCTATCCCAAAATAACATCTCCAGATAGACTCGCGAGTCTATCTTCTTCTCTATTCCCAGTATGCCAATTTTTATACTTCTATTGTGACATTTATTACTCTCATGATTGCTTGGTTATTTAGCCACTCTAACTAACCCTTCCCTTTCTCCATCAAAACTATGAGTCATGTTAGGGAAGAAACCATACTAAATTCTTCTTTGTCATTTCAATACCTAATCCAGAGACCTGGAACAGACCAAAGCCTAATAAATGGGTGTCCAATGAATGGGTAAATCAATTGCTCCCTAGAGTTTATAGAGGGGATCTGGAGTAATTTAGAGAAGACACAAGAGTGAACAAGAAAAGATGAACACAATACGTGCCTTCTGTTCCTAGAAGATGGCAGAAGCTCTCAGGTAAGTTAGCTGTCTAAGGGAGGCTTTGCATTATAGAAATTAACTGGAGAGCATGGATTCAGAGAAGTGATGCGTACCTACATTTACAAAGTTTTGTGGGGTGCACCTGTAGAAAATGAGCCTTCACGCAATGCTGACCAGCTGTTGTCTTTTGGTGTAGCATAAAATATGCAATTGTAAATACTTACAAAATGACCCATAAAGAAAATTGGCGATGACCAGAAACACCTTGATTCTCGTGCCTGCCAGAAAGGGAGACTGGTACCCAGTTAAAAGTTAATTTCATACAAACTGATAGATAAGAATTTAGAATTGAATTTGAGCAAATAAATTAGAAATAAAGAAATATGATATTTTTCACTTTACCAAATTTGGCATGTTTTGGTGACTGGGTTCTAAGCAACACAAAGCAATACTCAGTAATTTAAATGACAAACAATGGAAGAGGTACTTTGCAAAATGAACAGGCAAACCACAAGGCCTTTGGAACCTGTAAAAACTACTGAAGCTCTGAAGTTCCAGGTAAAAGGAGCCAATGGCCTTTGCCAAAGCTTGAGATGAACTCAGTCCAATCATTTTCAGTTTTTTTTTATTACTCCACCTGACAAAACATCTGACTGGTTGAGTGTGATCATGTGTCATCACCTAAGAGACAAATATTAGAGTAACTTTAGGGACAGTCCCAGCAAGACTACAGTCAAATAAGGATGACAAGTTTCCATAGAAGTATTAGGGTTCAGAAACAAGAAAATGAAGAAACAGATATATAGATTCTGAAACAGCAAAAATAGCGTATCTGTTGCTTCCTTATGCCCATACTTTTCATTATAATGTTTAGAATATATGCCCCATGGAGACATAAAACTGTCCTTGTACTGTACCCTTATTGCTAGAATATTATCTAGCATGTCATAAGCCTTCAGTAAAAATTAACTTACTACTTCTTCTCTAAATAAACTGTATTTGGTTATACTAATTAGATATTGGGTGAATCCAAGAAGGAAAAGTGTATAGATTCAGTAAACTTTGAGTGAAAGCAAAAAATGGGAAAAGAATCAAAGCCTGAAGTGGACTCTAAGTGAGAACCTGAATGGACAGAGAACTGTAGGAAAGGTCCTGAAATTTATAAAATATAAATAGTAGAATTCACGCAGCAGCAAAGCACAGGAAAGATGAAGGGAAGGAAGTAGTATTCACTGAGTGCCTACCCAATTCTGACTGTAGTTGGAGGCACTTTTTATATGCTGTCTTATTAAAATGGTGCATGAAAACTTCAGGGAATGGTAAAAAAGAAAGTATTGACTATCACAGAGTGTGGACTTTACTGCACAATCAAGCATACAACTGGCCCTTGACCTAAGGTACCCTCCACTAAGCACACATTTGATTTGCACAGTGGGGTCATTGGCTCTGGCAAAGGGCAAAAAGTCAACATTACCGGTCACAGGAGGAAGAATCTTTATAACCCATCCCTGCCTCACATTCAAGCACATTCACTACCCACACACATGCGCTCACACACACACACACACACACACATACACACACACACGCCTGCACTGTGCATGTGACACCATGAGCCTTCTCTTAGTGTGTAGAGATAGTCCAACCAGCTTACCTTCACAGGAGCTGCCTGGTCCTCTAGTTTCTAAAGTGGATAGAATCCAGCTTTCTGTCCTAAAATACTGCTGGTTTCAGGTTAAAAAGAAGCTGTCTCCAGATTGTTCTTTATACTGATCCTCAATCTCTACGATACCTAGCTTGTGCTTACTTCACAGGTGACAAAACAGAAGCTCCGATAAGGAAAAGAGTTGCTCAATATTTCACAGCTAGTTACTCTCAGGGCCAGGACTTTACCCTGGGTCTCCAATTTTCTCATTTGGTTCTTTTCTATTCCTCAGAGTTTGCTCAGATTCTGTGGTTGGTTTACGGTGTCCACCATAACCTTCTCATTAGATCCAAGATCTCATAAAATCATGAGATTTGCACCAGAATTGTTCACTTTGGGGCACACTTTTTTTATTTGAGGCCACACCAACATGACGGTATATTCTTTCTGATTATCTAATATGGTAATGAGGTTCTTGAACCCAAGAAGTGATCTCTGGAGATTTTTGATATCAACATATTTCAGCCATCCAGATAGGAAAGACCCTTGGTACCTGAGTCAATAGCACCCTCTCTGGTTGACAGAAGCAAAGGAAAGCAACAAAAATTTAAGTTCGGGATACTGAAATTTGTAATGCTTTCAGAGTATCTCACTCCCATTTTGGATTCAAAATCCCTGGAATGTAAATATAATTCCTTCTCTCTCTTTTTAAAATCATCATATCAATTAGGTTTCTTAGTTGTACACAGCAAACTCCTCTCTGGCTAGATTAAGTAGCAAACAAATAAAAATAAAAATAGAACAGTAGCATCCTTGACTATTCCAAAATATGATCCAAAAAAATACAAAAATTATGAATTATACTTCATCAAAATTTAAAACTTGGACCAGTGGTTTATGCCTGCGATGCCAGCACCCTGAGATGCTGAGTGAGGAAGATCACAAGCTCAAGTCCTGAAGGAGAAACTTAGCAAGACCCTGTGTCAAAATAAAAATTAAAGAAAGTGTTATGAATTTATTTCAGTACATCATGCATTTCAGCTTCAATTTGTAGTGCCACTAAAAATAAATTTATAAAATCTGCACTTCCAAGGCACTATTAAGAAAGTGAAAGTAAGACAGAGATTAACAAGAAAATATTTGCAAACCATATTATTGGGAAAAGATTTGAATCCAGAGATCAAGAACTCTTTCAAGTAAATAAATAAGGCAAATAACCTAATCTGAAGTTGACACAAGTACTTGTATAGCTATTTCACCAAAGAAGATAAACAAAGTGCTAATAAATACAAGATGTTCAGCCTCAGTAGTCACTAAGAAAATGCAAATTAAATAAAAAAGACAGATAGTAACAAGCATTGAGGAAGACGCAGAGAAATCAGAGACTCTATTTATTGCTAGTGCAACTATAACAAGTGTAGTTGCTTTAAAATCACTTTGCTAGTTTCTTAAAAATGTAAAAATAAACTTATTATGTTATCCAATAATTCTACCCTAGGTACCTACTCAAGAAAAATGAGACAAAGAGGTGTATGCATATATCCATGGAAGCATTATTCATAATATCCCAAATGTAGAAACAATCTGAATATCCATCAGTCGGGGAATGGATAAAACAAATGTAGTATATGCATACAAAGGTATTCTGTTTAGCCATAAAACAGAGCAAACTAATGATAAGTACTATTGCATGCATAAACCTTAAAACTTTATCCTCTCTAAAAGCAGCCAGATGCAGAAGGCTACGTGTTGTCTGATTCCAGTAAGATAAAATGTCTGGGAAAGTCTATCCTATCAGACAGAATGTAAATTAGTAACTGGTTGGACTGGAGGTAGGAACAAAAATTGATTACCAAAGGACATGTATTTTTGGGGGGTTGGTGGAAATGCTTTAAAACTAAATAATAGCAGTGGTCACATAACTCTGAGAACTACTGAAAGTAGCTGGGCTGCACATCTGAGTGGATAATATAGTACACAAGTTACAAGGCAATAAAGCTCTTTAAACAAAGGGTAGGACTTCCATTTTGTCTAAGGTAGTATGAGAGGGACTTGATACATTGTTCTGCAGGAGATACAATAATATATTATATTATATGCATTGCATATATTCATATATCACAACCGCTTTTCAAGACTCAGGAATGCAGGCAGCCAATCATAAGCACCATAGACGGGATATAAATGTGGAGTGTGACAGTCACATCTTAGTGTCTTGATGACTTCTCAGGCCTTGGCTAAGAAAGAGGGTGCTGAGGCAGAGTCCAGTGAACTCCTTGAGTTTCATAACATGAAGCCAAGAACACAGGGAACAAAGGCAGCCAGAGGTCTTAGTAGAGGACTGCACCCCAGTGAACTGCATAGAGAGAATCTGAAGATCTACACAGTCATCTTCCATTTAGCATTGCAGTAACTACCTGAAAGGATTACAGAGAACACAGAGACTTAAAATCTTCATAATTCACAGGACAGTGGGCAAAGTTAGAAGAATCTTGCTTCAGCAGTGGAGAATAGCTTGCCCTAAACTAGACATGGGTATAGTGCCACCTAAGAAATCATAAGAGCAAGACCCAAAAGGATAAAACCGTCATTGAGTAACTTAGCTGTGTTCTAGAACAAAGCTCAGGAATATTTACATAAATATAAAAATCTCTAGTACCAAATAAATCATAATATCTAACATATAATCAGAAATTGTCAAGCATGCATAGACACAGGGAAATATGACTCATAATGTGGAAAAAATCAGTCAATCAAATTTCACTCATAAGTAACACACATATTCAAATTAGCAGACAAGAAAATTGAAGCAATTACTGTTTACTATGTTCAAACAATTAAGTAGAAGTTATAAAAGTTGTAAAAAGAGACAGGCATTAAATTTACAGAAATGAAACCTATAATGTCTGCTATGGAAAATCTACAGAATGAGATTAATACCAGACATTAGAAGACTAAAATATGAGTGAACTCAATGGCATAGCAATGAAAACTCTACAAAAATGAAACACTGAGAAAAAAAATTTTGTAAAAAATGAACAAGTCATCAGCAAGTTGCTAGAATTTTTAGGTCATTTAATATATAGTATTTGGGGTCCCCAAATAAAGATTACAAGGGACAAAAAATATGCGAAAAGTAGCAGTAGAAATTTTCTGAATTTCAGAAAATCTTCTAGTTAAAATATCTCAATCTTCAAGCACAATACACATAAAGAAATCCACACCAAAAAAATTAAAATCAACTTGCTCAAAACCACTGGTAAAGAGAAGAAATTCTTTAAAACAGACCAAGAAAGGAAATATTTTGTAGAAAAGAACACAGAAAATGATGATAACGTATTTCTCCTGAAAAACCATACTGGAGAACACCATATTTAAATGACTGAAAGAAAACAAATCTGTCAGTCTATATTCCGTAATAAAAAATTTCCAAAATATTAGTTGTTAGGGAAATGCAAGTTATGACTACAATGAGATGCTACTACCTACCTATAAGAATGGCTAAAATTCAAAATAACTGACAATAGCAAATGTAAGTGAGGTTCTGGAAAGAATGGAATTCATAGACTGCTGTTCAAATGCTAAAATGTTACAACCACTTTGCAAAACAGTTTGAAAGTTTCACGAGACACTTATCATATGATTCAACCATTCTAGCCCTTGATTTTTACTCAAGAGAAATAAAAGCATATGTCCATAAGAAGACTCAAAAGACAATATCATCAGGTTTATTTTTAATAGCTAAAACCTAAAACAAACTCAAACACTCCCACAATCATACAGAAAAGTGGTTCAAAATCACACGTTGGAATGCAGCTCACTGAAGAAAAACTGTACTATTAATTGCTATACACAGAAATATAGATGACTCTCCAAAACATTATGCCTGATGAAAGAAGCTAGATGGAAGTAAGTCATCCTTACTGTATGATTTAATTTTCATAAAATTCTATGAATTCAAATTCATCAATAATGACTGGATTAGCCAACTCTTCAATGCTGAAAATACCTGAGGTCAGATAACTTTATAAATTAAAGCAGTTTATTTAGCTTAGACTTTTGGAGGCTTAAGAATCAAGTAGTATAACACAGGCTCCAGTGAAGGGCCAACAGCAAATGACAGGCACACAAGGTGGGAAAGAAGGACCACATAGCAAGACAGGAAGCCAGGGATCCTGGCTCCATCTTGCAAGAACTCTTTCCCAGGGACCAGCTCGTCCCCCCAAGAGTGGCATTACTCGTGACCTCAGCACCTTTGCCAGATCCATCCCTCCCAACTCCCACCACCTCGTCCTCACCACACTGCACAGCAAGCTTCCAGCACATGGCCCTCGAGACAAACCACAAACCATAGCCATGGCAGAAACAAGGGTCAGTGAGGGACAGGGAGAGTAGGTGGCAAGAAAAGTACTTTTTAAAAAGCATGAAATTTTAATTTGGAGGTTCATAGAAAGAAAAGCGTGACAGGGGCAAATTTAGAGGTGCAATAATGTGTCAAACTTGGCCAATTTATATTTGAAATTCCTATGAGTTATCCGCACGAGAAGGTTCAGAAAGTTTGATCTGGAGTGTAGGGGTCGTGGAATTGTTAGTTTTATTTCTCAACATTTTATCCCCTAGGAATTGGAACTAGAGCATTGCACAAACTACACAATTGCTGTACCATTGAGCTATACCTGCAACCCTCTTGCTTCAATTCATTTTTTTATTCTAAAGAGAATAAAGCTAAGCAAAATAAAACAAAATAAAGCCAATCAAAACGAAACAGTGTAAGTGATACAGGACTTCAAACAAGACAATAGGAAATCAACAAGGGCTACCATAATGCCTCTTCTTGTCTTCAAAATAGCTGCCCACACCATCAGACATAGTAAAATCAAACAAAACAGAACAGAGTAGAACCAACAAAAACAAAACAATGAACACAATGTAGGACTTCAAAACAAGATAATAGTAAAGTCAAAATGGCTACCATAATATATCTTATTGTCTTTGAAACAGCTACCCATGCCATCAGATATAATAAAATCAAGCAAGACAAAACACAATAAAACCAAACCAAGCAAAACAATGAGAATGATATGGGACTTCAAAACAAGATAATAGGGAATTAACAATGGCTACCACCTTCAGAAGGAGATCCCCCCATAGATGCTGTACTGCATATTATTATTCTTTGAATAGATGATCAGAGTACCAGCTTCAGGCCTGCAAAGTCAGTGAAACACTAAACACCACAAGCATTAAATTGTGTTTTGAGTCAGAATTTCACCACATTGCTCAAGCTGTCCTCAAACTTGTGATCCTGCTACCTTAGCCTCCTGAGGATCTGGGATTACAGTTCTGTATCACCACACTGGGCTTTGGCTTTTATTTTGTTTGAATCTTGTAACAATGAGAATTAGGTTCAAAAGAAAGAAAAACAAATAGCAGAAATTTAAACAAGAGAGAAACTTAGCTCTCAACTCTTTCTGTTAAATCCAGAACTTGAGCTGGTACAAAACTTGACAGAATCCATGAACGAGCTCCTTTTCTTCTTGGGTTTGTTTCCCAAATTTATCTCATGATGCAAGAGGGATGCTGAGGTTTCAGCCATCACATCTCTGTTCCAGTCAACAAGAAAACATAAAAAGGAAAAACATAGCCTTCTCATTAGGGAAACTTCCTATAAATGTCACATCATTTATGCCTCCATCGTTATTGGCCAGACCTTAGTCCCAGGCCAGCCCGATCTGCAAGAATGCTTGAGAAATAGTCTTTCTTCTGATCTTTCACCTAGATAACTATCATGGCTGATTTTATTACAAAAAAAAAGAGGAGTTCATTTTGCCTAATAATTCATATTTAGCATAAATAAATCCTGAAGACAAATTAGTATTTGGCGTAAGTACCTAGGATAGATAAGTGCTGTTTCTCCCATTAAACCGTAAGTGACAGTAATATCACCTTCACAGGGATCACAGGAAAGCCAGTCTAATTTATAAAACAGGAAATCATTCACAATCTCTGGTACCTTACCACTGATGACAAATTGCTTGTCAGATCACAACAAACTGAAGTGTCAGGGCCTCATGAGTACAGAGAACCACATCGGTGACAATAGCCACAACATAGCCATCAAAACCCTATTAACCACATGTTATGCAGGCAAATTAACAGACCCCAGGCACACAGATGACACACATAACCTCCTGGTGGTGGCACATAATAATGTGAAATTATCAAATTGGTTTACAGTTACCAAAATGCAAAACTATCATTTTAGATGGGCACTTGCTTGGCTTGTTTGAAAAACAGCACAGCTAAAAGGGTGGATTTCAACAAATACAATTATTAAAAATGATTGTGCTGTTTCATAACACATATTCCTCAAGAAGAAACTCAAAGGCCATATATTCCTATTAGTCAGATATCAAAAAAACAAAAGGAGAGAAGGGAAGAAAATTGGAAGAAACATCAATGAGGAAGGAAAAAGGCTAAACTGTGTCAATGGAATAACCGCTATCATTTTTCTTGGCCATTTCCTTGACAATAAAAGGTTTCTATGGAAGCTCCTGATTTATGGTCCTTTCAGGCAGTGACTGCTGAACAAAGCCTCATTGATTTCCTAAGACTCAAGGTGGAGCAGTTCAAGGCCACTAACAGCGGCAGCTCACACCTCTCTGGGTGGATATCTATGAAATGAATCTGACCCAGACCAAATTTATGAATGGGGCTGATGTTGATCTACCCGTCTTATCTGCAACAAGTGGAAACTTGTACGTTATAAGAAGCTCTACACAGGCGTGCACCCTGGACTTCTGACCCAGACCTGTGCTAACAGTCTGGTTTGGAGACCTTAAGACTCTCTTTGAAGATTATGCACCAATAAAGTACATTAATCTTTGATACAGCCAAACTTTTAACCGCTGAGAACAGTACTGTTGACAGCAAGGCTAACTTAGAGGAATTGGGTAGAAAAGTCTAATGTATTTGTTCCTAGATTTCCCTTAGGTTCATGTTGTTAATAAAATGGCACTAAAAGTTCTTTTATGAAATATTTTCTTCTTTGCAAAACATTATAAGGTGAATATGCCTAGGAATATTATGGAGACATAGAAAAGAATAGAGGAAAAATTTGGTGCCATGGATATACAATAATTTATCCATAAACACTATGGAAAAGAAAAGATCATTGAAGAGAATGGAAGCTAATATTTTAATAAATAATTGATAAAAAGAATAAAACCTCAACACCAAGCTGATGAAGAAGGAATTCAAAATATATTGGAGAAACAAAGAAAACTCTGTCTTAACTCTATGGCTTATGTGAGTCATTTAAAAGCTTCCTGGAAGAGGTGACTTGAGTTTTGAAAGCCAAGTAGGAGGTCAAGAGAGATCAGCATATGTGAAGATAGAAAAACGTATAGCAATCCACCTGGGTAACTGTATACAAAGGGTGCAATCCAGTGAACAAGGTAGAGAGGTAGCCAGGGTTCAGGAATAGTAAGTACAGTTTTGATACTGCTCGATTTTAGCTGCCTAAGGATGATCGAGAGAAATCAGGAAGAAATTTATTGGTGAATCTGAAATTCAGCTTAAGTCATGAGTAATGACTCACATAGAATACAACCTAGAGAAGCTCTTTAACTGAAGGATTATGTGGACGTGAATAAATTTGTAGAGAACTGATGAAACCACAATGCATAAGTGGGGGAAATGTGCAAGGTATGTTTCATCTCTCAGAATCGAAAAGATACCAGTAAGTTCTGAATCTAACCCTAACCCTAACCCTGCCTCATTAAGGAACTGATATTGACCTCACCCAGTGTGGCTCCAGGAATAGCTTCTCTACCTGTCTATGCATAGCCCATCATTGACCTTGTCCCATTATGTTTGATGCAGTGATATTAGAACTTATTTCTAGGCCTTGGGTTTTGCATTCTGAATGCTGAGTGCCCCTGCGTCAACACCCTTGACTGTCTGCCCAGTGATTCTCCTGTACCCAATCTGATCCTTCTGGCCCTGAAATTCTCTGGAGAGTAGCATTTTCCCCTAGCAGGGGCTATGCTCCTGTTCTCTCTTTAGTGGATACAGTCTCTTCATGCTACGTTAATTGAAGGATTCCCAAAGCCCCAGTGATTCAATGAGTTGCTAGACGACACCTTGCATAGACTCAGAGGACCTCTGTCTGCTTTCTTCATGCCCAGTATCCAATGGATCACCTTAAGAACACGAAGTCCAGGGCTGTTGGTCTCTTCTTCCACGAGCTTTTTGTTGACCAGAACAAGTCAGAGCATGGCTTATGCGGGAAAACTCCCAAATGCTACAGTATCTGTAAGGACCCCATTCTTGTCCCCTTTCAGGTAAGTGAATCAAGGAAAAACAGAAATCATCTTGCCAATTGCTTGCTTGCTAGACTTATTTAGTATTATATAGACATTGGATGATGCCAAATACAATTATTGCTTTCCCAGTAAGAAGTATGTACACTACAGTATATTCTGATCCTCCAGAAAGGGGAAGAACTAGGTCTGGAGCTTCTATTCAGTCTTCTACCAAAAGAAGTATAACTACATTTACAGTAATTACATTTTCTCCTAAAGGATTATCCAAGTGTCTTTGTACAAATGCTTTATTTCTATGTGATTCTGTAACGCTTCAGAATCTGAGTGTAGAGTTAAAATCTCTTGCCTCTGATTGCTTGGACGCAGGGGTTTGGCTTGGCTACTTAATCCTATTTACCTAACCCTGTTCTCACTCAGTTTTCTCATCTGTAAAATGCAGGTAATGATATGACCTGACTTGTGACACTGATGTGGGGATTAAATGACATGACACATGTCAAGTGCTTAAAGCAATACATGCAGGAACCACTTGGATACAGTAAGCACTAAATAAGCATTAGTTATTAATGCAAAATGAATTTGGTTTTTTTTTTTTTTTTGCATAGTTTGTAGTTTTCTGGTTGGTTGGTTGGTCTTGTTTTGTTTTCTAATGAAGAATGGGAACTGACGCTGCCAGATGGAAACCAGAGGAAAGCAAACAAGAGACCTTTATGGGTGGATACACACTCTGCTTTGCTCCCCTGTTGCAGGCACTGACCCACAAGTGTGCGTGACTCAGGAAAGAGGAAAGCACAGTGGTATATCCTGGCATCGAGGACATGCATGTCTGAGCCACAGCAGCTGGGCTGGAACAAAGCCAGGGAAGGAAAGCGATCTCTTTGGAAAAAACAAATCCCATCGCATCTTCCTATTTTCACAATCCAGGAAAAGACGCAGCTTTATAGAGTAAAGCGGTGAATGTGCTTTAAACCGTTCAGTGAAAAGGAGCAGAGAAGCACGCCCCATTATTGTGGAAACCCCTACTTATGTGTACATTCAAAGCCTTGGCCCTCACCCTAATTGCAGTACAAAGAGGAAAGGATTTTGACTGTTCTTCCTGGATAGGGCATGCAATTCTTTCTTTCTCCCTGCATTTGGCTGGTGTTGCTTCAGCTACTAAGAGCAAGCATAACATCGCAGAGGAAGCCTCCTGAATAAAAATTTTCCTGTTGTAACCTGAGACACCATTCTAAGAATGTCGTCTGGTAATCCTGTTTAGATTCCTTACATTTTTGCCAACCATGAAATTTGCAAAATAACACTTAACCTACCATTAATTTATTACAATCAGACAATAGTGCTTAGAGGCAAAAGCCAACGGCGGGGCAGAAAGGAAAAGAGAGGATGCCAATAAAGAATAATAGAAAGTCAGGGTAGAGAAAAGGAAAAGGCTCCTGCTAGAAGAAGAAAACTGTAAGCTAATATTTATGCACGGGATTCAATTCGTGTCTCCCTGCAGATGCTAGAAAGCTTACTTAATGTCTCTATCAGCTTGTCAGGCAAAACAGCTGCACTTTCTGAGCTAAAGCCGTAGGGTCAGCCTCCTCAACTGGGTGTCCCAGGTAAGCTGGGAAACCAAAAGCCCCAATGATCAGACTCTCCTCGCTCCCGAGAATTGCATGCGCCATCTAGTGGCTGCATGTAATATAACCTCCAGGAAATTAGGATTTCCTCTGGCTGTAGGAAGGCAGACGACAATTACTAACCAACTAGCAAAGCCTTCGTGAAACCCGTGGTCTCCACTGTGCAATCATCAATCAATCAATCAATCGAAAGAAAGATACACACACACACACATACCACACACACACACACACACACATTTTTCTGGAATTGAGAAGAATAAAGATCAGTTCTTAGCCAAGCATGCTGTGCATGCCTATTCCTGGTTACTTAGGAGGCTGAGGCAGGAGAACCTCAAATGGAAGGTTAGTCTGGGCAACTTGAGACTCTGCCTCAAGATAGAAAATAGACAGCTAATCATGACACGTAAGTTTAATAAACTTTACTTTGGAGAAATTTCTTCTCATGGCTTATCTCCCCCAAAATGCTCACGTGTTCCGAGGTGGGGCATTTGGGAGGTTTGGTCAGATCAGTCTACTGATGGACGAACAATTTTATGGCGTTACTGCGAAGGCATGGGGCCCCACTGAAGGGAGCGGGTTACGGGGGTATGTGCTAGGCGCCGCCTTTCCCTTGGCCCCTCCTCTCCATCTCTTTCTTTCCTCTTTTCTCCTTCTTGGTTACCATGAGGTGATCCTCCTTCAACACAGGCCTAAAGACAATGGAACCAGCTGGCCATGGGCAGAAACTCTCCAGCTGTGATCCAAAGAATGCTTTCTTCTTTCAAATTGTTTTTCTCATGTACTTAATCATAGCAACAGAAACCTTACTAACATACTTCTCTTCTCATTTTAATCATTGACGAATTTTGTGTGCTGTAATATACTAAGTACATAATTTTTACTGTGGAGCTTGCAGAGCCTAAAGTTCATATCAGCAAAATAATAAAAAAAAATCTTCTACTAGATTCTGCACTACAAATGGGCCTCTGGGCTTCAGGGTAAGGTGAAGGAGACAGATATACTCTGAGTTTCTTTCCATATGAAGAGTTATTTTCTGCAGATGATCAAACTTCAATGACATAAAATGCTTTCACTTACATTTCTTTAAAAAAGGAAAAAAGATATAGCCAGTATTCATTCATGGTAGCTATCCTACTTCTGACTTCTCTAGTGACTTGCTAGAGGACTATAGCAATTAACTTAACCTTTTGGAACTTCTTCTCTATATGTACAAAACATAAAACTGTGGGTCATTAAACTGCATAACTATGTCTGAAGGTTCTTCAGCCATCAAGTGCTGCTATTGCTTATAACATCTTGTGAGATTTCCAAATGATGTGTGTTATATAATCATAAAATTGTATTGCACAGAAAAGGAATTCTGAAAGGATCATGAAAAGTAACCCTTGTCTATCGGTATACAGGATTGGCCTCAAACTAAATTCATAGCCGTCAGCTTTCTTGGTGTCTTCCCTGTCACCAGGTCCTTGGATTATCTGACAACTCCCTGTAACATTGTGTCGGCTGGCACCAGTGTCTCGGTGGCATCCTGTCGTTCCAGTGTGAGTACCACCACGCTTAAATTGCCACTGAAGTTCCCTCTAAGAGAAGAGAAGCCCAAGCAATGGAATGATGTGACCATCTCTCTGGCCGATAGGCTCATTAAGTTGGTTCTTCAACTGGCACAGCACATTTTAAGACTCTGACAGAAGACTCTTCTTAAAAGACAGACACCTGCAACTCCACAGGGTTGACTCAAGATGATTCTGCAACTCTCCAGAGCAGAAAGAGGGGAAAGAGGTGGCAATTTGGTGCCTTAATAATGGAGATAAGCTAGTGACTTCCCATTGCCTCAAGACACTTGGCACCAAGCAACTTCACAGATGTCAAATCCAAGCTTTTACATCCAACCTAATTCAAACTGTGCAACGTTTAAATCATTCCTGCAGGAACTCAACACAAGTGGTAATTAAATCTTCCAAAGAAACAACACAAACACAAAACACTGTCTTATAACCAATGAAACTCATTCAAGTCAATTATTCAAACAATTCCCACCAAGACACAATTCAAACCTTCACTTCAGAAAAATTCGTTTACAAACCTACTAACTGTCATTAGCAACCTGGAAAACATCATAAGGTCACATGCTGCAGCATCACAGCCTGAGTGGAGCGGTCCAGTTTGTCCTCAGAGCAATCTAGGGCAAAGGACTCCAGGGCCTTGGAGGTGGAGGGACTTCTCCGACACAGAGACTTATGAGATGGAGAGAGAACTGGACACCAAACCTAAGATACCATGGACGGTATTCTTAGCTTACAAACAAAAAGCAAAAATTGAGCTTTAAAAGAATTAGAGCAGCAGACCAACAAAGTCACTGTGTATATGTGGGTTGTGTCATCCAAGTTTTAGATGCCAGTTTAATACTACGAGAATTCAAGGATCCTACTGTCAATTTTCTAAAAATTCAGCTTTTTCTTACCATGCGCATGACTCATGACCGAAGGAAGAGAGCCTCTCCTCTAGCCCCACTTCTGACATGCCTTGTGGTATTCCTTCTCTCCCCACCCGCTTCCTCGAGTATTTCGGAATCCTGTCTAAAGATGTAACACATCTAACTCCACAACCGAAACAGGAACTCAAGTGGCAGTGGGTAAATCTAGAGGCCACCAGAAATTATTTTTAAATTTTTAATGATGTGATTCAAATGCTATTGTAAATCACTTAAGGTGTAGCTCTCAACTGATTTCAAAGTGATATGCATGTATTAGATACAGAATTATTTATTTCACATGACCAGTGCTGAAACTGATCTGTTAACGTCACACAGAGCAATGTAGCTAAACCTACCATGCCTGTGCAAGGAAGGAAGAAATGGAGTAGGCACTGGCGTGGTACGGATGTGAAATGTCCCCCCACTGTCTCACAGGTGTGGAAGGTGACCGGGCCCTGAGGGCATGATATGTCTCTGATGGGCTCACAGCTGCTGCGCTGTGCATAGGTGGTTAGATGAGGTGCTCGCTGACACCTGCAGGGTGCATCTCCTTCCCCGGCTCCTCCATTCTCTCTCTGCTTCCCCAGCACCATGACAACAGCTCATCCCCTCTGGAGCAGGTGCTTGCATGAACCATGTGGTTTCTTCATTGGAGATGCCTGACCATGGACCAACCCAGACCTCTCCTGCTTTAAGTTCCAGTGTTGGGGATTGTGTTCCAGGGATGAGGAAAGTGACTGAGACATGCAGAGATGTGAGTCTACAACTCTATCTCAGATGTGAGTCTACAACTCCACAGTCTTCCAGAATATTGCTAAGAACAATATGGCTCTGGCTCTTTGAGATTTCCTAAATGGTGTTCCTGAGCAGCTACAGGGTTTTTGATATATACACATCAAGGAGGGACAATTTTCCTCCTGCTTACATGTAACACTGAAGTAACCCTATTCCTGGGTCATTCCTTTGGAGTAGTCAGTTTTGCAAAGAAAAAAGTTATTTATTCCTGAGATGTTCCAGGGAGAGGCCAAGTACCAAGACATATTTACCTTCACCTGTACTGCACTCAGCAAGAGATTTTCTTTGTCTTCCAAAAAGCTCAGTGAGTAAAAATTCAAAACACAGTCAACAGTAGTTGATTACCTCCCAGGGAAGTCATAATGGAGATAGAAAGCAAGATTTCTTTCCTTTAAACCCAGACTATACATCCTTCAGTGTTTAAAGGTATACCAGACTTAGGATTTCCTTCTTTAGGACTGTTTGCGCCAGCCCAGGTCTTTCAGGCGAATTTTTCTATGATCTATAAATTTGCACTGTAGGTGAGTGAAAGAATTTTTCAAAAATTACATTGTGTAATTTTCTTACTGAGCGCTGCAGTCAACAGATTTTAATAATTCTTAGCATCTTTTGCGTCTCCAATTTCCAAGATTTGCATAAAAGTTAGAATAAAAGGATACTCATGAAAAGAGTGAAACTCTAGTCCACCAATACTTTTCCTAATTTTATTTGAAAAGTTTCAGTAAACCTATAAAGGAAAAACATTTTTTCCTATAGCATATAAAATACTAACCTCTTTGCTATTTTTCTGGCTCTGAAAAAAATATATAAATAAAAAACAGAGGGGATAAGGGAGTTGAAAAGGAGAGATAGGCATAGTTGTAAACATAAGTTTTTAACCCACCATTTCCAAAGAAAAACATTACTTTCCCAAGGGAGGTCCTTCAGTTATTGCCCACAAGATGGGTGGAATTTATATAGCTGCTGATAAACCCATTGGTTTGTTTCTGTTCACAATGCACCCTTAATCTCTGAAGGCAATGGTACCTACATACACAAAACAGTCCCTATCACAGCAGGTGCAGTGAAAGCAGTTAGAAGGATGGGCAGCATGTTAATAAGGAGACAGTTGAAAACCCACATCTGTCAAGCCCCAGAAAACAAATGTGGTCATGAGCAAATTCAGCCTACAATCAGAGACAGAGTTTTTGTAGTGTGGGCATGAATAATAATCATGGGCCCAGACGTATGTTATCCTTCCTTTTGAAATGGAAAAGATGTTTTAGTTTCAACTGTGGTATTGGAGATATAACAATACCTTGCATTGACAACCTGGCTGTTTTCCTCTCTACACCAGAGGAGGTAGGTTCTTTCCTTAACAGAAAAAAAAAAGGCAGGGGAGCTAAACCCAGGATCTGAAAAATATGTCTCAGTCTCAGTTTTTTTTTTTTTTTCTATTCTCTTTCTTCCTTATCTTTTAACCATGGAGAATAGCCTAATTATGCAGCTAAAAAAGAATAATGCAAGCAAACCAAAGAGAAAGATTTAGAGCAAATCAGATATTTAATAAAGAAAGGGAAAGGCCATTTCAATGTAGATTCAATTAGTTTCAAATCCAAATGTTTCCCGCAGATTCCCAACACAAAACTGTGAGTTGTACTGAATGAGATGAAGATGCCCTTTTTCTAAAGAACTGGGACATATCCCCATGGTCCACGACACAGGCAAGAAAACTGATTTAGTGACCTAATTCCATTCTCAGATTTGAAACTCAGGTATTGCATTAATGCCTTCTGGGCATTTTCCTGACATTTCACTAACGCTAAACTCTTCTCTGTCTTGCTTCCTACAAATTGATATGTATGGCTGGGAGCACAAACATGTGTAAAGGTAAATTTACTATCCAAACACTTGAATGAGAAAAAGCAAAAGTGAGGAAAGGAATTCGCAAAAGAGAGAAATCAGATTTAGCTTTAAATCAAATGAGGGGTTATCACAATACACCAAACAACCCTCCAACTAATATTAAAACATAGAAAAGTCATTCAATGAATACCAATGTTACGGGGTGACTTGGAAGAACATTCCTTTAATTTCCATCAACCTCTTCTACCCTCATTCCTTAATATCCCCAATGGATGTTTTTCTGTCCTAGGAAAGTGTTTTGCAAATATCAATTCAGACAACCTCCACTGTGTGCTCCACCCCAAGGCAGCTGCTATTTGTAAATTAATAAGCTGCCGCAAAATTCCGATTGAATCTCTTATAGATCAAGGTCCATCTGTCACTTGCACTATCTCCATGTAAGACAAGAGAGAGCAATTCCTCCCACTGAATATCTAAACAGCTGAAGTCACAGGCCAGGATAGAGTGACGGGATAGTGGGGAAGAGCTGGGATTGGGGCAACACCACAGCTGGAGTGTGTGGAAGACAAATTGTAGTGTGTGGTTCAGTAGATCTTTTTGAGACAGTCACATACAACTTCTTTAAGGAAATGATAGCATAAACAGTTAAGAACATTCAAATTAGTGTTTATGTCTAGAAATAGTTACTAGGGACAAATAGATGAACTATGCTGGACATTTGTGTGTGTGTAGAGGGTATGATATGCACACAAAGAATTTAAAGCAAGCAAAAGTAGCCATGGGTTTATTTTGGGGTTTGGTTCCTAGAAACTACCCAAGGTGAAGGTTCACATGGAAAAGGTTATGGTGAAGAACCCTCTGGAATAAGAACTGTGGAGAGACAGAATACAAGGAGGCTGATCAAGCAGAGGGAGAAGCTTACCCACAATACATTTGCAAAAGCTGTTCATCCCATGGAGAGTTCTAGACCCAAGATGTCCTTTCACAGTGATTCCAGACTGAAATCAAGGGTAGGGAGCACTTGCACTAATACACGCTCTTCAAAGACAATGCTAAGAAAGGGAAGCCAAAGATAACCCACAGCCTAGGAAAAAAACAAACCACATCTAATGAAGAAGTGTGCACGGAATCTAGAAAGAACTCTCAATGCTATTAAGAAAACAAATACCCTATTAAAAATGTGGAGGGGGTGAGAATAAATGATTTGAATAGATCATCACTAAAAATGATACATGATTGATATATAAGCATTAAAAGTGTTTTTTAATAACTATTATGGTGTGATCTAAAATGTCTCACAAAATGTTCATGTGTTCAGAGGGTGATTGGATAATAGGGGTGCTATACTTAAACTCACTGGTGAGTTCACAGCTGAATGTGATATTAGGAGGTACAGCCCAGTTGGAGAAGGTGGGTCACTGAAAACAAGACCTGAAGGGGTGTACTCTTGTCCTCCCCTCTTCCTCTGTCTCTGGCTCTCATCCTTCTCTCTCTGCTTCGAGGCCCCATGAGGTGAAGAGTTTTCTGTGTCATACCCCTCTGTGATGATGTGTGTGCCTTGGGTCCAGCTAATTATGGACTGAAACCTTTGAAAACGTGAGCCCAAATAAATCTTTTCTCCTATAAACTGCCCAAGCCAAGTATTTTGCCCCTCCAACAGAAAGACTAACTAATACAACAGCATAAGCAATTAAGGAAAAAACATTAAAAGCAATGAGATACAACTATAAAAATCCACTTGGATGGTTAAAATTAAAAGCATTGAACATACCAAATGTTGGTGAGCATATAGTGGAACTAGAAATTAAACATTGCTGGTGGAGGTGTGTAATGGTGCACACTTGAAGTTTGTTGAAGTTTATTGAAACAATTTACTTTCTTAAAGTTAAACACGCAGTTAGCATACTATGAGCTATTCCATTTCTAAGGGGATGGAAATCTCAAAAGACCGAAAGACTTTTACATATTGCCAGAAGCTTTATTTTTAATAATCAGTGACTGAAAATAATCCAAATTTTCATTAACACGTGACTGAGCAAGCAAACTGTGGTATGCCCATACAGTGGAAAACAACTGATCAGTAAAAAGGGATATCTGTCTTTGCTTCTGGTTTATAAGGTGAGCATTTTTCTCTCCCACACATTCTCATCATGATGCGCTGCTTCACCAGAAGCCTAAAGTTCATGGGGCCACTCGACCATGGGCTGGAACATCCAAGATCATGAGGCAAAGTAAACCTTTCTTCTCAATAAGTTAAATGCCTCTAGTATTTCACAATAGCAATGGAAAGCAAACCCAGAAAATTGGTACCAAGGAAAGAGGCAGTCTTTGCTGAAGATGGGGAGAGGTATTTGGAATTGATTTATGGGAAGAGTTTGGAAGAGTTCAGGGGATCAGGCTAGAAAAAGTCTAGAATATTGTAAACAGAGCTTGGTGGATGATTCTGGTAAAAGCTTAGAATACTGAAATGCTAATAGAAATGTAGACAGTGAAGACCATGGAAATGCAGACTCTATGGGGAATCAGCCTGGAAGTAATCTTTATTTCACCACACCTAAGAATTTACCAGCACTTCGTCCATTCCCAGAATGATGACAGGATAATTTATATGACAGAATAGTGATGGAATAGCTTACTTGATAGAGGAAATTTCAACCCAGTGAAGCTTTCAGCCTATGGTATAGGTATTACTGACTGGTTTTTGTTGTTGTTGTTGTTGTTGTTGTTGTTTTTTGGTTGTTTGGTTGTTTTGCAAAGTTTACAGTGAGAACTGGGAGCAAATAGGAATTAAGTGAAAAGATTGGAAAAATTCTGGCTAGAGAAGGGCTGTATATAAAATTGCAGCAAAGGAGAGAGCCATTGCTAAAGTATTGATGCTAATGAAAAGAAGATAATAAGTGATTTGTACTAAGACAATTGAAAAGATGCCTTGAAATCTCAGGAATTTGCAAAACCACCCCACCTGTCACAGATTCAAAAGTGTAGACATGCGAATTCATTTCAAAGACTTTCTTTTTTATTTTTTATTAAGAGAAAAAAGACACAGAAAAGAAAGACAAAAAGCAAAAGAGACAAACAAACAACAACAAATCCAATACAATAATATTATAGGTTTACAAAACAAGATGATAGAAATTTGACAGTAGTTTCATATTGCATATCATTACCTTCAATGGGTTATTTAGATTAACAGATACAGACATGTAAAATTGACTAGTCATATGAGTATTAACTGTTCTTTTTCAATAACTAATACATTTAGTAGTATAGTCATTTTAGCTATCTTATGTATACATATATACAGATTTATGCCTTTTTCCTTTTCCTTTGCATCTTTTCTCCTTTCCCCTATCCCAACTACTTTTGCTCTTTGAGCAGTTTCTTATCCTTACACAGTATTTATTGTAGATTTTGGATCATACATACTTTGACAGTTTCTTACACTAGCAAGACAATACGGTATTTACACATGTGAGTTTGATTTATTTCATTTATGAGTATGGTCTCAAGTCATGTCCATTCAAAGACTTTCCAAGACTTTTGTTTCAAGACTTTGGAGGCAAAATTGGTTGAGAAAGGAGCCACAGGGTGAACTGTCCTCCCAGATTCGCTTCCCCAGGATTCACTTTGCCATGTTCAGCTGACAAATCACTTAGAGATCACAGCAGCCATGGTTCCAGCAAACATGAGTACAGCTCATGCTGGTAGCAGACATTGACATTATTCACATGACATTAGTTTTGCATACATGGAGAATGTAAAAGCCAAAGAGCCATAGCACATTTCATCAATATTTTAAAGGAACTGCTAGGAAGCAGTGTGGTGTTCTGCAGGATTGAAGTCCTGACCAGGAGCCCTCTATCAGGAAATACATAGTGGGCCTGTGAGAGAGAGGCCAAAGCTGCAATGGAGACCCTAGAAGGGTAGAAGTACTGGGAATGTGAATATTCATCAGGGAAAGCTACAGGCTGTGAGCAGAGCTAAGAGAATGGCCCTAGGACTTCTACCAGCCAAGCCATAGGGGCAGGTCTGCCCAGGCTCTTAGGATCCCAATTTCCACCACAGTGTGGCACAGGTGCCAAACATAGAGATTTAAGATTCAATGTTTACCCTGAAGGGATTTGGTTTTGCTTTGGACCAATCCCCACCACCATCTATTTTCCTATTCCTCCCTTTTAAAGTGGCAACATGTGATCATTAATCTTGAATTGCTTAAGAGAAGCCTAGAAGATGAGTACAGCACACTTTTGAATGTGTCTGGGTGAGTCATGGTTGCATGACCTTAGGGATGAATCTGGTCCCTGGTCCCTTACTCTCAGAGTCATCTTCTCCCTTCTTCCCAGATGCCAAGAGTTGAATGGCTTGCTTCCACCATGCCCATAATGTTTTTGGCTTTAACCGTGGACTGAAGCCTCTGTAACCATGGACTGAAACCTCTCAAACCATGAGTCCAAATATGCCTTTCTTTCTTTGAATTGAAGGTGACAGGTATGTTGTCCCAATAATAAAAAGCTGACCAATACGGAGTGCATACCCGTTACCTGACCCACCAAAGTATCCTGGAATTATGCAGATCTCTTATTTACTTTTACAGGGGCTTACAGTTAAGAATTTTCCTTGAATCCTAAAGGGAAATTTGGACGGAGATTTTGGAGCAATACTAGAATATTTAAGACACTGGAGACTCTTGAAGGTTAACTGAATGCATTTTACATTGTGGGATGGGCTTGTACCTGAAGAATGTATCAATGAGGGTTCCCCAAAGGTCTATATGTAAAGACTTGATCCTCAGAGTAGCACTACTGGGAGGTGGTGGGACCTTTAGGCAGTGGACTTGGGAAGGTCCTAAAGTCACTGAAGACATCAGCTAATTAGAACCCTAATGTTCTCTTTCTTTGCTTCCTGGTTCATGAAGTGAGCAGTTTGCTCTGCCACAAAATCATACCATGAAAGTTAAGCAATTTGAAGAGACAAAGGCTGAACTGGAACCTAAACCCATCCCTAATGCCTCCAACTAAAAAGCCAAGTTCTCAACCATAGTGCTTCACCAAAAGCCAATGGAAACTAAATCTGGAGCTCAGAATATACATAGGTGAGCAGTATGGCACCAGAAACCTGTAGCAGATGGGAGGCAGTGCAAGCCACAGACACATACGAGATCATTTTGGAGAGTGTGAACTGGGGTGGAGGCTGAGAGAAGAAACTACATCAAAAGCAGCCTGAGGAAGAAAGGCACATTAATGAAAAACGAAATAAGAGTAGGAAGAAGACAACAACCAAGGAGAAAGATGAAGAACCAGGAGGCCAAAAGTGATGGCTTCAAGAAGCAGAAGAGCGCGACTTAATTTCTTTGTGCATTTATGCTCACTAAATCTTTCTAGAGGAATCTACTAGTGTAGATTCTAGGGATACAATTGTGCATGAGACAGTCTCTTGCCCTCAAGGAGTAATATTTTAAGATACACATGTTAATACATGCATAACCAGAAAGGACTGGGTATAATAAAAACAATCCATAATTCAGAGTTGAAGCTTAAGGAAGAAATAATAAGCCCTTCTTGTTCTTCCAGACCTCTACTCGCTCCCTCTGTTCCAGGTAGGCTCTTGGTGTTTACTGGAAGTTTTGTGACTTCTGCTTACTCCATCTGTACACAAACTGATCCTTCTGTCCAAGACAGTCAACCTCTGCTCACCTTTACTTAGCTTATTGTTAAATCCTTCTCGAAACAAGCTCAGAAATCACCTTCCAGGACACCTCCCTGACTGACCCAGGTCAAGCAGTTCTCATAACTTCCTGAATATTTTAAAACATGCCACTTATGTACCTTGCAATCATTCATTTACTTCTCATCTTCTTATTAGACAGGGAGATATTGTAAATCAAAGATTTTATTTTTCATTTTTGTATTCCTAAAACCCAGAGCACAGTAGAATGCTCCATAAACACCTATTTAAAATCTATGTGAAGAATGAGTGAATGGGTAAACAAATGAACAGAAGAATCAACAAATGAATCAGAGAACATAATTTGGAAGTATTTTAAAATCCTCATGCTTACCTATTAAGGCAGGGCCAGCTGTGTGTGTAAACAAGATACATGGACACAGGTGAATGGTTTTTGGAAGCAAACGTAAAAAGTTGATTGATTGATTGGTTAATTGGTTGACTGATTGATTGATTGATTGATTTACTGACACAGGAAAATCTGGGGTGTTTAGCCAACGAGTTATATCCCCAAACTTTTCCTTTTTTTTTAATTTTGAGACGGAGTCTCATCAAGTTGCTGGCCTCAGACATGTACTCCTCTGCCTCAGCCTCCCTAGTATCTAAGATCGCAGGTGTGCACCATCTTGCCTACTTAAAACATTTCTCGTTCACCGTATGCATTTCTACCAATCTGTTTGAATTCCACTCAAATGTTTAGAGCCAGGAAAGCACAGGGAGCAGAGATGATAACAGGAATTTATAATGGGGCAAAGTTGAGCAGGAGTCCTGAGTGTCTGGCAGCAGCCAAAGAGCCGTGATGGCCAGCAGGGGGTGAGGCAGGAAAGAAAATACTGAGAGAAAGAGCTCCTGGGGTGCAGAGAGGGGGTGAGGGGTGGCAATGCATACTGGCTATCAGGCCAGAAGTCTGAGTCATTGTGTGCTAGATGATGACTTTGGAAAATGATTTAACCACATGAGTCTCAGTCCCCTCACATGTAAAAATGTGATAATCATAGCAGTGCTATTCATGAGACTGACCCAACAGTTCAGTGACAGGGCCTGGCCCACAGGGAAGACCCCGTAAGCAGGAGATGCTGGTGTTAAAGGGGCTGTGGATCAATCTCTCTTGGCCTTTCTGTGTTCCTGCCAAATCCACCGCAGTGCCCAGAAATTTTATGAGCCTGAGACATGGAGCAAAACAAACCTCTCCGTCCTCTCAGCATTAGTCTGTGTAGCCTCTGGCTTGACGTTACAGAGCTTTATTAAAGTGTTTAGGACGCATGATGAAAAGGCATAAAATGGAATTATTCTGCCTGAAGAAGATCAAGGCTAAGCTTTAAAAGTTATAAAAGACTTGTCTGACTAGTTATTCTCCACCCTACTCCAGACATGTTTAAACTTCTGGCTGAAAGACCTTTAGGCTAGAACAAAGAAAAACATCCTAGAAGAACAAGTTTGCAAAAAAAAAAAAAAAA
>RJWM01018127.1:0-41486 GCA_004363535.1 Dasyprocta punctata | reverse complement strand
GGAGAGCGCCCTCTGCCTTTCCGTCTTGGCATTTTCCTGGGCTCGCCAGTGAGGCCCTGTTGGTCCACTGCCTCTCCCAAGCCTGTTTCTGCTCCGCGAATGTCTACTGCGGTGCGCGAGAGGATAGGGCCGCTGTCTGGTTAACTGTACAGGGCCGTCCGCCCAACCCTCCTCTATCACCCCCAGGGCACCCACGCCTTTCCGCCACAGCCTTCCAGGAACCGTGCCTAATTAGGTGCAGTTCCGGTCTCAAAATGGCTGTCCCTCGCTCTCCCTCAGGGGTGGGGGGCTGGGGGTCGCCGGGTTCACTCACTCGCCCACTCGTGACCACCTCACTCCCCGGTCGACCGTTGGCTCTATTGTCGCGCCACGCCGCCGCAATTCTCCCGGCAACTCCACTGTGTATCAAGAGCACCTGGATCGTACCTTCTCGGCTCGGCTCGGCTCGCAGCGCCGATTGGATTCTGCTCCGGACAGAGGTGCTTCTGGTCTCCGCCTTTGTTTATTTCATTCTTTTACTCTTTCCATGGGCTACAGTTCTCGTTTTAGATTCTTCTTGGGTCCAGAGGACCCATCTCCCTCTTTTTTCCTTCTCTCTGTTGTTATATTAGTTTATATTCCAGCATTTTGATGGTATATTCAGGGAGCCTGCCGGTCACGGTGTCATCTGGGCGGCCATCTTGGAGGAAGTCCCTATAAAAAGTTCTTGATGGGGCAAAGTCAGTCAACTTTTTTCTTTTTAAAACTTGTTTTCACTATTTTGGTTCTTTTGCTTTCACACATAAATTTTAGTAAGGTTATTTTGTCATTTTCCACAAAAATGCATGATGGGATTTTCATTGGGATGAATTTTATATATTGATTTGGGAAGAAACGACAGCAATATTGAGACAATCCATGGGTATAGGCATAATTTATGTATTTACTTAGATCTCGAGTTCTCTGAACAAGGGTCAGGGATTTAGCTCAGTGGCATAAGCGCCTGCCTGGCAAGTGCAAGGCCGTGAGTTTGATTCCCAGTACCAAAAATAATGATAATAATAATGATTTCTCTGAACAGTGTCTTCTGTTTTTACACATATATTTTATATATTTTTTCTGGTTTATATATTTTATATGTGTATATTTTATAATTCTTTGATTAGATTTATTCCTAAGTAGTTCATAGGTATGTTTTTTGTTGTTGTGGTGGTATTTTAAAAAAAGATTTGTTTTCCAGTTGTTTATTTTTAGTATATAGAAATGATTCATTTTTGTGTATCAACTTTATTTACTTCTATGCTGTTACATTCACTGATTAGTTCTGATACCTTTTTTGTCAATTTCTTGAAATTTTCCTATAAATGACCAACGATTGTCTACAAATAAAGACAGTTCAATTTTTGGTTTCTATTGTAGTCAGAGTTTGCAAGGAAAGCAATTTAATACAGGACACATAATTTATAGGATTATTTTATAATAGTCACCCAAAGAGTCAAATACAAAAGAGTGCAGAAAATCCATCCACACACTGAAGATCCAAAGACTCTAGCTGAGGGCCTGGTTCCCATGGCAATGTCCTGCAAGAGTCCTGCTGAAGATCTAGAGCCCATGACAATGCCCCCTATGAGTCCAGCTGGAGGCCTAGAGCCCACACCAATGTCTCATGCAAGTCTGTTTCATGGATCTTCGCTGGGAAGGTCCCAAGGCCAGCAGTGGAAGCTAGCAAGTCTGTGCCAGCGGGATGAAGGAGCTGTGCCAGCAGGCTGAGAGATCTGCACTGGAGCCAGAAAGCGAAGCTCAAACTAAGGACCAGAGCTCCCCAAAAAGTATCACAGTCACCCTCAGTGACAATGAGGTCCAGAGCTCTTCCGATAATGAAAGCAGCCGAGTTCATCCCAGGAAGCCAGTGTGACAAGCTTCTACTGGAGAACCAACAGCACCTCCTCTTCCTCTTCAGTTCTTCTTTTTATGCTGTTGGCAATAATCCCCAGGTGGGCCTTCCACACCCAGCACCACCCTGAGTTCAGTTGGGTGTTACAAGTTGACCACCAGTTATCAATCCACCACAGTCTAACCTGTTTTTTGCTATCTCCCACCTTACTCCACTGAGCAGGCAGACCCACATTACAGTTCTGAATAGTATCCTTGGGACCATATCTCTTGCTTCCAATCATAGGTAGAAACCACTGTTTCACCAGTAAGTATGAGGTTAACAGTAGGATTTTATTTCATGTCCTTTATCAAACTGAGACGTTTCCATTTACAGTATTGTTAGATCACACTTTTTATCATGAGTGGATGGATGTCGACTTTTGTCACATGATTTTCTACATCTGTCTTTATGACCATATAGTTTTTATTTATTCTTTAAATTGGTTTGTTAAATGGTGAATTACAGCGATGATTTTTGTTGTTTGTTTTTGTTTCTGAGGATTGAACTCTGGGTTCTGTGCATGCTGGACATGATGAGTTCTACCCCTGAGCCCAACATAGATGATCTTCAGATTCTTAATGAATCTTGCTTTCTTGAGATAAACCTCACTTGATCATAATGTGTTATTCTTAATAATTGTTGGACATGAATTGCTAAAGTTTTTAAGAATTTTTGTATCTGCATTTATGAAGTATCCTGGTCTATACTTCCAATATCTTTGTCTAGTTTTTAGGTGTGGTAATCCTAGGCTCTGGTGGAAAATGTTTCTTTCTCTTGTGTTTTCTGGATGAATCTGTGTAGAATTAGGCAGCTTAATATTGTTACTTTATTGAGCAGGACAGTCCCAGTTGGTCAGAGTAAGGGACAAGTAGAAGAGAGAGCCATCACAAAGATGTGTCACTGTGGTACCCATAATGAAGTAGGACTGATTGCTTTACCTATGGGATGGTCCCAGGAAGCATCAAGAGCTTTTTAAATGTCTGTAGGAAAAAAGTAGAAAAGATTTATCCACTGGTTTTTGCCTCTCATTGATCATAGATCTGTCCCAGACTTCCAGAATGTGGATGTGTGCATGCTGGCTTCTTGTGGCATCTCAAGCACCATCAGCATGGCAGGCTTGGGGCAGGAGATGAGAGGCATTGGTGCAGACATGAAGCAGTGCTTGGTCAGGTACTGTCCGTGTGAGGTTTGTCAGAGCCCATGCAGAGCTGGAACAAGGGAGCATTTATGCTGAGAGGCTCTGAAATGATGAAATGAAAAGTGCCTAATGCCACTCATCCCTTATATCACTCATAGTCTCTTTATGTCCAGGTCTTATCTTGTGGTGCTTTATAATTAGGAGAGAAGATGCTATCATTTTCCCCCTGAGATGGAAGTAAGCTCAGTTATTCACAGAATTCTCTTGAAAATATTGGCTAGCACAAATCTCTGAATAACCTCAGACAAGATGATTAATGAAGCAAGTTCTAGATCCCTCTGCTGCTACTGACCCAAAAGCGATGACTGATAGACATTCTCTTCATAACCCATAACTCCATAACATTTCTGCTACTCTTGGCCAGTGACTCTGATAGCCTGGAATGCCTGCCTAGTGTGGAAACCAGACCTCCTCGTAGGTGCCTGTAGCTGCCTTTTCTCTCTCAGACAATGAATATTGCGGTTATGATCTCACAGTCATCTCTGTGCGTTGTCCCTGACCATCCTGAGTCACTCTGTTGGCCTCTACTGTGTAGCAGCAATGTTACTTCATTAACCCACCACAAGTATAATAATGTATTTATTTTCCTGCTGGTCTACTGGCATGAAGAACTCAAATAACCAGGAAGCAGTTGGAGATCTGTAGATTCAATTTCAGTGGGAGCTTTCCTATGCCCATAGTGGAAAAAAAATCTCCCTTCTCTAATTGCTAAGAACCCAGGAACCTAGGAAAAGCTAACATTACAGAGATGAGAAGCACAAAATAAGCAAAATATGTCCATAAGCAAAGTATGGGAATGATGGGAAGATTAGTTAATACTCCTTCAGGTGGTTAATTCTTGTAACTGTCTAGCTATTTGGAGTAAAATCTCATATATGGAGTACTGTTCTAATAAAACCATAGAGTAATGTCCTTGAGCCCGCCCTGAAACTGAGCCATTGACAGGCTGTTCCACAGCTACTTCTGAGTGATGGGGTTCATAGTAATATCAGTCTCCTGTGCCCACTGTCACCTCTGCTCTATGGTGCCGTATGTCTGCTCTGGTATCTTCTTCACCATACAGTAGGTTCCTGTGGCAGATCAACTAATGATCAACTTGTAACACCCAGCTGAACTGGCTTTGCTCCTGGTCTCTTTTCCTACTTTGGAACCAGTTATTCTAAGGATGCTAATTTCACAGGATGCCAGTGTCTTAGTTACTTTCTCATTGCCTAAACACAGTACCTGACACACAGCTCTAAGATGGAAAGGTTTCTTTTGGCTCACAGTTTGTGAAAGTTTCAGTCCATATTCCCAGCTGGCTCCATGGCTGGACAGCATGGCAGAGGAGGGCTGCTCATGGCAGGGCAGCTAGGAGGAGAGAGGGGAACGTCAAGGGAGAAGGGAGGGAGATAGACCCCTCCAGGCCACATCCCCAGTGACCCACCTCCTCCCACCACGCCTCACCTCCCAACATCACACTTAGTGACCTCGTGTTTTCATTTGACTCTGGTCTTGCATCTCTCTGCTGAAATTCCCCATGTGGTCTTGAATGTTTTCTGTGTTCTCTACTACATACTTTTTAAAACCTGTTAATGGTAGTTATTTTAAAATTTCTCCCTGATAGTACCAACATCTGAGTCATTTCTAACTCCGGCACTATTGATCGTTTTATCTCTTGACAATGTTCATTTATTTATTTCCTTATTTTATGCATCTCATGATTTTTGAGTGATTATTGGACATCATCTACACACGTACAGAGAGACTAAGTTATTCGTATGTAGAAATGGGCATGCTTTTTGTGTTAGGCTGTTGATATGTGTGGGGTTGAGTCAGTCTAGTCAGGAATTAAGCTAGATATGGGTTTTGTGTTGCTGTTTTTACTTTTAGCACTCCGTAGGTTTCAGCTTTTTCCATTAATAGAATTTGCCCAGTAACTAAACATTGGAAATTCCAACATGGTTGGCATAGGAGCTATTACCTGTGAGTAGAGTAGGGTCTGGGTGCTAAAGCATTTTTCCTTGTATTCTATACCCTGAGCATTTAGCAGTTCCTTGTTGCGATGGCACAGATGAAGTCTTTCACTGTCCTCCTTCCTCATGCCTCAGTAAACTGCTATTGCTTGTTTATGGTAGATTCCTGTCAGGGGTTTGGTGGGTGCTTTATTGTCTTGTCAGATAGGCAGCCTCTGAATCTCTGTGTCTCAGGTGTGATTCTCCCTTAGTGTCTCAGTCTCTCCTGCCCTTGATAGCTAAATTCAGCCTTGTGTGTGTGGTTTGGGTGGGAAAGAGTTTTGTGGCCCTCACCACTCATAGGTCACCCCTGGTATAATTGTAGGATCTTAGACCCAAAATAGTCCCTAGCTTCTCCAGCCATGAGATACATGAGTTTTGCTTCTCTTCCTCCCCTGGATGTGATAGCTTTTTCTCTTGGATCTAAAGATAGAAGAATCCCTTCTCCTACCTGAAAGCTTAAGGCTGTTTGTGTTTATGGGAAAGGGCCTGCAGAGGTCGCAGGCACTTACTGATCCTCCAGCATAAGTTGATCACCCCCACCCTTCGTACTGCACTAAGGAAGGGAACACTCTCTCCAGTCCACCCCCATCTTCCTTTTGCTCATTTAATGGATGGCCTGAACGGTCCTTTTGCATCTGGGCCTCCTAGCTATTTCAAACTGACCCAGTCGTCCATACTTCACTTTTAAGAAATTGTTAAAATTTTAATTGATTTCTTATTACTTGTTTGTACAGTGGCCTCCTCTTTCTCCTGTGTTCTGCCAAAGATAAAAACAGATCTGATTTCCAGTCTCTCCTTAGAAGGACAGGTCCCTGATGGGCTCAAGATAAGAGTTCTCATTGTTGGAATAGGAACCATATTCTCTTTGTAAGCAAAATGTTTTAGAATCATGCTTTCGAAAGAACTTTTTCCTTTCAGCTGGAAAGGGGTGGTAAAACTTAGTTATTTCTAAAAATGCCATAACTCTTTCATCCAACACTTCCTTCAGTTCATACTGTGAAATATTTTGGCAGAACCTTGGAGTGAAGAGAGTCTGTTTCATAAGGTTCTTTTCCCCTCTGATGTCACCTTCAGATGTAACTTTATCATGTAATTGAGTGGATCCTTCTCCTGAGTGGGCAGGCAGGAAAACAGGGTGTATTATTCTTGACTGTCTCGTGTAAACAGTTATGCAGGGTTAGGATTGGGAAGGAAACTGAAGGTTAGTGATCTGTACGATAATGAGCTGATAGATGGTTCACATATGAGCAAGTTATCTGCTAATTTGTGCTAGAACATTTCCAGTGCTGGTAATTTTTTAAAAGGTAACCTATTTTTGTCTTTCGTCGGTTTTGATGGTTATGTTGTCCTTTACATTGAACCAAACTTTTCTTCAGTAGTAAAATCTTAGCTACCTGCTTCTGATTGTTCAGTTCATTAAGATACTATCTGAGCTTTGTACTTATCACTCAGTAAGGGTGAACAAATCACCTTCCCCCTCTGAAGTCACAGCTCCCCTTCTAACATTACTACATTGGAGACCAAGCACACGAACCATTCAACACATGAACCATCTGGGGACATTTCATACCCAAACCATAACACACAGTCATGTCTTTTTCAATCTAAACTTCTCAGAGGTTTTCCATGGGAGTTTTAAGAAAGAGTGAGTATATTGTTCTAACCACTCATGTCACACAGAATATTTTATTTCCAAATTGGTTTTACTGTGCTTTTAAAATTTGATATACATGAAGATTATAATAATTATAAACCTGATACATTAATGTTACTATCTCCCCATTAAAATTTTTAATTTTTAGAAAAAGATGCATATGGGTTAAAGAACCAAATACTTCTACAAAGTTGGTTGACAAAAATGGCACTCTTCCACTTCTTTTTCCTTTTCCCGTCTTAGAAGAATTAACTATTATTTTGATATTTTCTTGATGTTTCTAAATAACATGTTCATGCCTTATGTTCTGATATTCAGTGTTTACGTGATCATGACTATAACTTAGTCAGAGATGAACTATGTATTATAAAGTATACTATGGTATTACCATTCCTTGTATACTTTTTGTTTCCTTGTATCAATAATTTTCTTATTCCTTATTTGGTTATTTTTCTGTGTGCTTGTCAGCGACTCAGCCTTTGCTGAATGTTTATGTCTCTTCTACAAGATGTCCAGCTGTCAAGCATCAAGTTCATTTTATTTCATCAGAGAGATCTCCTCCAGCACCTGACTACTCCCACATGCACCGTGTGTAGAACATTAGCTTACGATCTCCTGTTCTCAGCATTTTAGGAATCTTCTTTCTTTTCTTTTTCTCCTGTGTTGATACCTTCATTTTATATAGTTTTTAAACTCTATTTTCTCACTTTACTCTCTTGTTTGAGCCTCAGCATTATCCTTTTCCTCTTTAAAGTTTTACTACTAAAAGTGGCATTTATTAATGAACCTCACTATTGCCTTTCAACTTCCAGTGTCGCTGCCTGGAAATTCAAAACCAGCCTAACTTTTGATCCTGGAATTGGACTTTTTCTACTAAGGAGGTTGTAGAATCTCTTCCTTTGTTTGGTTTTCTGAAATTTCATAAAAATATACTTTGGTAAGAGACTCTGTTTATCGCATGGGGCCCTCAGTGGGTCCTTTCTGTCTGAAACTAAGGTCCTTCAATTTGGGGAAATTTTCTGAGTTCTTTCCTTAGACTTTTTTCCTCTGCCCTCTCTCTTCTGTGGAACGCTCAGAATTTGCACACTGGACCTCCAGGACTAGTTGTCTAATGTTGAACAGATTGGGACAGGGGGGTGTAGGTGTTTAATGCTTTTTCCACTCCTTTTCTTTATTTTTAGGCAGGGTCTTGCTGTATAGTCCAGGATGGCCTTGTATTTGCTATGTAGTCCATGCAGGCCTTGAGCTTGTGATCCTCATGCCTCAGCCTCCTAGAGCTAGGATTATAGGAACCACTCCTGACTCGCTTTTTCATCTCTTCTACTTTACGTAATATTTCTCAGCTATATCATTCAACCCTTTTGTTGACTTTTTCATTTCAACTGTTATTTCTCTAGTCTCTAGCATCTCATTTTTTAATACGCAGAATGCTTTTCTGCTATCTGATTTTTTCATCTATCTTCTTTTATGTCTCTTAAGAACATTATTTAGTTTTTTAAAGTTTCCATAAATTTCCTCTCCTCGCTTGTGCCTATTTTTCATGTTGATAACTTTTCTCAGAAGTTTTATAATCTTGGTAACCTGCTCAAGTGGGAGTTCTGAGTGTGCCGTAGGGCACGATGGCCCTGGGCTTCATGGTCAAGTGTCCTGGCTGGGTTGCTACCTAGGGATATCTGGGTTGTGTCCTCTTGGATTTATCACATTCCCCAGAAGAGGCACCTTGGTATGCCCGCCTAGATGGCGCAGCCATGGCTGCTGTGAGAATCGATTACAGGAAGAGGGCAAGACGCAGGCTGAGGCAGGGGGCTCGCAGTTTGAGCCCAGCCATAGTGACTTAGTGAGACGCTGTCTCAGACACAAATGGGTGGGACTGTAGCTCTGGAAAGCTTGTGGGCTCAGTCCCCTGTACTGAAACAAAAACCAATCCAGCCTTCATATGCCCACTGAATATTTCTGTGTTCAGTATCATTTTGCCTGCTGTTCTCCAGGAAGGAGAGCTTACATTTTACTTTTCCAGAGATAATCCTCTAAGGTGCGTGTGTGTGTGTGTGTGTGTGTGTTTTTGGTCAAGTGAAGGACAGGCCAATATCTAGCCATCAGGAGTAGAGAAAGACATCTGAGTATCTGACTGCCCCTTGAACAGACTTTCTGTTAATTCTTTAGTTTATTGCCCTTGTTTCACTTCCAAACCTACCCGTGTCTCTTATCCTTTAAAGATCTGCAGTGTAAAATAGGCTGCTTCTCAGCTCTTTCTTCTTCTGCCTTATGATCCTATGCTTTACGCTCCCCTTTTCCATTCTGTCAATTCTTGCAGGTTAATATCTTTTGAGAAAAACCCTTTTATTCTCACATGAATGGTGTTTCATGAAGGAATAAAATTAGCTGGGTATGTGTTTAGTCTGCCATTCTGGAGTATCTCTCTCTCTTTTTCCTTTCCTTTTTCTCTTTTGAACTTGAACTTGGAATACAGAGAGCTGCCGAGTATAACCTGTAGTGGACCAAGGGTAGACTCCAGAGAGCTAGTCGGGACACCACGGAAGTAAATCAGGAGAGAGCATGAACCAGGATCATAGCAGCAGAGGTCCATATGGAAACATTTTGAAGCTGGAAAGTACTGTGCAAAGGTCAGGTAGTTATTGTTATTGCTAGGCAGAAACATCTCTAGCATAGGGGGCAGTTTAGTACAGTGGAAATACATTAAAGACAAGGGGTTAGATGTACAAATGACAAAATGGACAGATGTTAACACAACACTTGGTGGGAAAAGTAGCAAATGGAATAAAATATGTAACACACAAGTCAATTAAAAAAAATCAGTACCCAGAAAATGAGAACATATTTTGGGAAAAGACATTGAAATACCCAAAATTAAATTAAACGCATTAAAAAGTCTTCCCATGGAGAGAAGAGTAGTGACAGCGGCATACAGGAGAAAGGGAAATAAGTAAATGAAGCAACAAACATAACAAGAGGGAGGGTGGAGCTTTAGGATCTGGAGAGAATGAGGTTCAATCTTAGGTATGAAGCTTTACTGGAAATAGTGTCTGTAACTCTTGGAACTCAAGTTCCCACCTGTATAATATACTTTGTTTGCCATGAGAATCGAGATGATCTACATAGGTGCTACAGAGTGGTCTTAATACATGCGAGATAACCTTTTTCCCCCTACAACTCCTCAGCAGTATTAACTGTGGGAGGAAGATACTTGCTTAAGGGAAAGCGTGCACAGGGTTTTACTGCTACGAAGCGGAAACATGGGAATTGTGCTTGCTCGTCATATATGTTAAACTCTTCTCTTCCTTTCTCTCAATGCAGGGCTTACCACCCAAGAGATGGAAGGCAGAAGGGACCCATCTGAGCTGCCCAGAACCCACCACGTTTGCCTTCTCGTCGACTTCTCGTTGCCCTCATTGCCCGCCGGCGCCTCGTGGGAACTCTCTGCGGGATATGTGGATACCAAGCTTCCAACAATCTAAGAAAGAAGCCCGGGCACTAAGGTGGCTGGTTGATAGGAATCAGAATTTTTCAGCTCAAGAGTTCTGGGCCCTCGTTTTCAAGGACTAGTTTCAAAATGGATTAGAGTGTCATAGACTGGATGAGGTTTATTTTCTAGGTTGCCTTAATATTTGAAAATAATAGCCATTTTGTTGACTATCCTTAAGGATAAGAATTAATTGCTGCAGTTTTCATGATGATCCCTATCAAATAATAGATAGGAATTATCCTTACAGGTTGCCTCTGTATTTTTTACACTAAAGAAGTACATATTTTTTATGGATGTAGGCCATCTCCAGTTTCCATGTGTGAACTCATGCACTCGCTGCCTTGTGTGGGAATTCACCTCCTGTGCAGTGGGTGTTTCCCTTGCTGTAATGAAACTGGAAGATCTGGCTGTGGATTTTTAGTGCTTATCTCACTGTGCACTGTTTGGCAAGCCTGGCGTCTCAGTGCTGAGCATGGACATGAGATGCATTAGAACTTGGCAATCAGAGAGTCCATCTGTTGGCTTCCAGGGATGTCAGTAAGAGAAGCTTATCTGTTCTGTACTCTTTAGCAATAATAATAATAATACCTGACAAGCCAAAAGAGCATATGCGTGTCTGCCTTGTCTATACTCTCAGTTACCTGTCTAGCTTTTTGTTTGTATTCATCTTGCCCAGTGGCCTGCTCCTATTTCAACTCCAGGTTGGGAGGTTATATAGAGATGTAGCTCCTCTGTGTGTTGTGTTGGTTTTGTTTTTGGAGACAGGGCCTCACCGTGTAGCCTAGGCTGGCCTTGAACGTGCAGTCCTCCTGCCTCCGCCTCCTGAGTGCTGGAACTGCAAGCAGATACTATCATACCCGACCTCCTTGTGTGTTTTGATCAGTGAAAGGTGCAACGCTGTAGATTGTTCCTTCTATTGATGAATAACAGTAATAGTCTGGTTGGATCTGCCCAGCTTGTAGGGTTGAGTCAGTGTGAGAGGGGAAATGAATCCCCAGGCACTTTTGTTAGGTTAGTCTGTCTGTAGGATGATACGCAGCCATTGCAGTGAGCAGCCTGAGGCTTTCACTTTGTGAGCATTTCCTGCTTTCTGATCCTGTCACAGAGGAGGTTCAGCTATCTTGCCTGGGGCATCTACAGGACGTCCCCAAAAGACAAGGACAAGCAACACTGGTGCACATTTTCCTTCCATGCAATAGTGCGATGACTTCTGTGTGACACTACAAGCTGTTGCCACCTAGTGCGTCATGACTCCGTATTCTGTACTGTGGAGAGGCACAGGCCACAGAGGGCATCCAGGGGACATGGAAATTGCGGGATGCTCTTGTAACTCCAGCTACTCTTCGATTGCCCACCAGTACCTCTGTCATACCTGCCAGGGGCAGTGTCTTCACTGTGGCCCCCAGGTGCGAGAAATGAGGGCCAATCCTGCCCGTCTCTCAGAATCAAGAAGAGCTATCTTGCTGGTGTCTGAGGCTAGATTCCTCCCAACCCCAGATCTGCCATTAATTCAATGTGATCTTGGACAAATGTTTTAACCTTTCTGGGCCTTGGCTTTTTGCATCTAAAACGAAATGATTGGGCTGGACTTTCACATTGTTTCCTGTGTAACATTCTTTAATTTTTCATCAAAATTTAAGGTGTTTAATATTGTACGTTTTTTATTGCTAAGACAGTAACAGACTAGCTCAGAGCAACTGTATGTTATTCAAGGGAGGCATGTTCTTCCTTGGAGGAAGGGGTGTACTTACTGGGTAGTGTGGGGATGGAGGGGTCTTTATTTCTCTGCCATTTTACCTGATGTAATCAAAGTAGAAAAGCTTAGAAAGGGAGATGATTTGTTAAAGACCAGGTTTAAAATTGTATACTAAATCAAGTAGATCACTTTCTGCACATGAATAGAAAACCCATGAGATGATTTTGGCCTATGACAAGATATCATAGTAGCTTCAATTCTTCTGCATAAATACCTTAAACAAACAGCCGTGGTGTATGCACAGCAGACATGTCTTATACCTCCATCTTTCATGCATCTTGTTCCATCCTAGTTCTTTATCAAGAGTTCATAGGTAAAATTGTCCCTAAACTTTTTTAAAGCATAAACCCTCATGAACAAATTTAGTGAAACAAAATTGTTGATTATTTAATAGAGGTAAGAACTTTGTAAGGAGGGAGAATAAAAAGGAGGGTGTTCAGTGGATTTTAAAGTAGGTAAAGAAAATAAATTAAAGGTTCATTGAGAGTCTGAGTACCCAGATTGGAGACTTGACTTTGTTGCTTAGCATGTGCTTCTTCTTACATGGTTTTCATTGGTAACATGCTGCCTTCCTGTCTTTGACAGCTGCTGCTAGAAGTGTGACCTTGTGGGTGCAGGATTCTTATCGCAACTAAGAGCTGTGCTTTTTGAATGCTTTAGTATATTTCATTTGGTCTCTCAACCCCATCTTATTATGTCTTTCTCTTTGCCTGTCTGTCTCCATTCGTGAATTGTGATTAAGCCAGTCACCTGCAGGACTCTTGTGAGGAATGACCAAAGAGTGTGAACGGCTTTGCCTGGTGTGACATTTTGTTTTGTGCTTCATTCATTTGGATTATTCTCAAGGATAAGTTTTCAAAGCAATATGACAGGGTAGACAGAAATCGTTACAAAATTATTGGAGAAAATGATTACTAATGCTAATCAATAGTCTTTATTTCAACTGAAAATGGAGGCAACTTTGCCTTTTGACCATGTAACAAACCTAATATTTCAGAATCTCAATACTGTCTTATTTCTTACTATTAAGGGCTAATTTCTAGTAAGTAGAATATCAGCTGGGGCATTCTCATTAGTAACAAATTGGATGCAAATAGTGTGCTATGTACTATTCAGGAAAAAAAAAAGACAAACAAAAATGAGCATCATTCTCACAGTCCACATTGTATATTATACATAAGAGAACCAGTTCAATATCTATAGAGCATTTTATGAACCCAAACACAGTATAGACCTGAGCTTGAAATGTTTAGTGTAATATGCATTTTGAAATGTCATTAGTAAGGCATAAGTCCTACTAAAGATGACCATTCATGGGAAAAATTCCATTGTCTTATTCTGTTCAGGCTGCAGAAACAGAATACCATGAATCAAGCTGCTTACAAACTATAAAAACATGTTTCTCGCAGTTCAGGGGACTGGCAAGTCCAAGACCAAGGTGTCCGCAGATTTGGTGTCTGATGAAGGCCTGCTTTCTGCTTCATATATGGACATCTTCATGCTGTGTCATCACTTAGTGGAAGGGATAAAGAAGCTCTCTGGGGTCTCTTATAAGGGCACTCACGCTATTCACAAGCCGTTGACCTTTGTGACCCACTTACTCTAGAAAGATTTCACCTCCTAATCCTGTTAGGATTTTAACATATTTATTTGAGGATCAAAAGAATTCCATTTACAGCATTCTGCCCTTCAGTCTCCAAACTCATTTTCCTTCTCACATGCAAAATGTATTTATACATCCAAACAGTCTCAAACACGTTAAATTGTTCCAGCATCAACTGAAAAGTCTCAGATCCAAAAATCTCATCTAAATACCATCTAAATCAGATGTGAGTGAGTTCAAGATGTGTTTCATCTGGAGACAGGCTATGAAGCCAAGTAAGTTATGTATATCCTAAATATTATGGTGGGGTAGGCATCAGATTGATATACCCATTCCAAAAGGAGATATGGGAAAGAAGAGAATGTCCCGGCTAAGTCCACATCATCATCTCTTTTTGGCTTTCAGCACTCTCCCTTCCAGGAAGAGTAGGGTGGAAGCATCCGCCCCAGGCTTGGTGAGACAGTTCCACAGCAGTTGTGCATGGAAACCCCTTCCCCGTGCTGCAGTTCTCCCTGGTTGGGGCTGTTCACCCTTGGCTGTGGTCCTTTGAAGCCTAGGAAGAGGTAGCTGTGTCCTCCAGTCCTGTGTTGTCTGTGTACCAGTGGAGACCACACCGCAGGGACCTCATGGAAGATCCCTGCCTGCTCCCTCTGGAGTGGCCTGCACTGCTCCAGGGTGACTGGTGCTGCCTTGGGTTGGCTGAGGAGCATGTGGCACAGTAGATGGAGTGAAGCCTTTGATGTGAGGTAGCGCCAAGGAGCGTGGGTCCACATCCAACAGATGCCAATGGATCACTTCTTTGAAACTGTTCAACTCCCTCCTCATTCCTGTGCTGTGGATGTGTGACGGGAGTAGCAGTTCTGATGTTCTCCCAGTCACTTTCAGAGTCATTCTTACCTTGTTTTGGAGAATAGCCCCTGTCTTCCTTTGAGTTGGATGGTCCATACTAATTTCCATTATCAAAAGCTTATTTGGGTACAGTCTTAGTGTTCTCTCTCTCTCTCTGCCTCTTTTTTTTTTTTTTTTGCTATGTGATAGGCAGAGGACTTTCTAAATGTTTAAGTTGTTTTGTGCTTAACAATTCTGCCTTTGAGTTACTTCTGTCTTCTTGCATTATCAGGAGTCAAGAGAAGCCAAAACCTTCTTGACTAAGCAATACCTTGCTTAGAAATATCTTCAGATAAATATCCAATTGCATTACTTGTAATTTCTACCCTCCATAAAACCCCAGAACACAAACATGATTCAGCCAAGTTCTCTGTCACTTTATAATAGAACCACTTTCCAGTAACATATTCTGCATTGTTACATGAGAGTTCATCAGAGGGGCTTTATCATTCATGTTCCTAGAAATCTTCTATTCAGGAATACTGCAGTGTTATGGTTTAGGTCTAAAATGTCCCCCAAAAGTCTTATGTGTTCAGGGATGGGACTTTTGAAAGGTGATTGGATCATGAGGGTCTATGATGATCAGTTAATTCACTGATGAATCCATAGCTCATGCACTGGGGGGTGGAGTCAGGCTGGAGAGTTGGTCACTGGAGGTGTGAACTGGGATGGTATATTCTTGCCCCAGCTCCTCCTTCTTTCTGTTTCCTGGCTGCTTTTTTCCTTCCATGCTTTTTCCAGCATGCCATTCTTCCTTGGAATCAGCCAGTCATGGACTGAATCCCTCCCAAACTGTGAGCCAAAATAAATCTCTCCTCCTTTAGTTTGTAGGTATCAGGCGTTTTGTACCAGCAATGGGAAAGTGACTAATACATGAGATGTTCTCTAAGAAAATTGAGGTTTTCTCTATGGCTCTTATCTTTTCTTTCTGGCCCTTCATCAGAATTACCCTTAACTACTTGTTATGGTTGTGTCTAGATGTCCCCCCCAAGCCTCATGTGTTAGTAGGTGGGCTTTGCAGAGGTGGCTGGATCTAGAGTGTGTGATACTAGGATTGATTCATATTACACTGCTAGGATCAAGGACACTAGGATTAAGGGTGTGAGTGTTACTTTGTCTTAAGCAGCCTGGATAAGATATAAGGGATGGAAAGAGCTGTGGTTGTCCCCCTTGCTTGCTTTGCTACCTTCTGCCCACCATGAACTGTTTCTCCTCTGCAATGCTTGTCCACAATGCCACCCTTCCTTGGGGCCAGCCAACTAAGGACTGATATTGCTACAAACTGTGAGCTAAATAAATCTTTTCCCCTTTAATTTTGGGTGTCAGGTATTTTGTGTTAGCAATGAGAAAAGTAAGACAGAATTTGGTACCAGAGAAGTAGGGTTGTTGCTGTGACCGGCCCTGACCATGTGCTTCAGGAACCTTTGAAAGTGGCTTGTGCAAAGAGTTTGGAAAGGTTTGGAAATACCCACTGGAAAAGTAAAGCTTCAGTGTCTTAGGCTGTACTTGATGGGAGATTCTGGTCAGAGCTCAGAAGACTAGAATACTGATAGAAATTCTGCTGGTAAAGACCAGGCTTTGGAGATTTCTGTTGGGGAGAAGGACTGCATTGGCTGGTGAACTCTAGACAATGTGTCTTGTGCCTTAGCAGAAAGTTTGTTTGCAATTTGCTCATGTCTAGAGACTTTGCCTGAGACTGAGGTTAAGGGTGGCAGTCTAATTAATCTGGTAGAAGAAATTTCAAGGCAGTCTAATGTTGAAGCAGTGGCATAGTTACTGTTGGGGTTTTTAGTCAGATGTACATTGAAAATCAAGAGCAAAAAATCTACCAGAATGATTCAAAATGTAAGTTTGGCCAGAAAGGAAGCTCCAGCAAAGTTGTGATCTACAGAAATTAAGCAGGAGAAATTGGTTACTGAAAAGACTAGCAAGAAAAAACAAATATTCCAGAAGAAGACAACAGAAAAGATGGGCTGAGGACATCACAAGAACTAACAGAACTCCAACCTTTGCAGCCTCAGAGTTGCAAAGGTGGAAGACTTTGCTTTGAGAAGAGACCCCCAGAGCACCATGTTCCAGAATAGCAGCAGCCTAAGGAAATTGTTCCTTGGGATTTGGTTCATAGGTACTCAACGCCTGCAGCCAAAGGGAAGGAAGCCTGATTACTGTTCCAGCTGGCAGTAGACTTTGGCATCATCCACATGGTGCTGGCTTTAGGCACATGCTGAATGCAAGAGTTGTGGGATCAGGCAGGCTTCCACCAGTTTTCAATGAAAGGTCTGGGAGACCAGGCAGTGTGCTCCCGAGAGGGCAGTGTATGAAGCTGTGAGTGAGAAGCTGAAGGTACAGTGGAGACCCCAGAAGTTTGGAGAAGCCAGAAATGTGGATCATCTGAGGAAAACTGCAAGGAGGGAACAGAGCAAGCCCCAGAGAGAAATGATGGGAGTACAACCACCAGTGGTACTGTAGGGGCAGAGCCACCCAAGCCCTTTGGAGTTCATATCTTGCCACAGATTGTTGGGGATACTGGACATGGAACTGCAAGGTTTTTAATGTTTACCATGCTGGATTTTGGACTTGCTTTGGTCCCATTTCCATTTGTATCCCCTATTTGTACCTTTTGGAATAGAAATGTCTATCTTGTGCCATAAAATGTTGGAAGTGTTTAATTTTCTCTTCATTGTACAGGGACTCACAGCTAAGAGTTTGCCTTAAATCTCATAGGGGGCTTTGGATTTGGACGTCTCAGGAATTCTGAAACTGTAAGGACTTTGGCAACTCTTTATGCCTACTGCATAAAGGGATATGAATGTGTCTTTGGGGGATTGGGGCAGAATGTTGTAACTTGTGTCTAGATGTCCCTGCAAAGCCTCATGTTTTGATAGGTGGGGCATTATCAGAGGTGGCTAGATCTAGAGTGTGTGATGCTAGGATGGATTCATGGTGCAATGCTAGGATCCAGGGCACTAGGACTAAGAGTGTGAGTGTTACCAGCCCTAGGTAGTCTGGATAAGATATAGAGGATAGAAAGATCTATGATTGTCCCCATTGCTTGCTTTATTACCTTCTGTCCACCATGAGTTGTTTCTTCTCTGTGATGCTTGTCTGCCATACCACCTTGTCTTGGAGCCAACCAATTATGGACTGAAACCTCTGCAAACTGTGAACCAAATAAAACTTTCCTTCCTTAATTTTGGGTGTTGTGTGTTTTGTCTCAGCAACAAAAAGCAACTAAGACATCATTTATGGTAATGTAGGCTTTTCCTAGAATGTACCTCCAAACCATCTAATGTGTGTACTTTGTCTGATTCCAAAGGCACATCTACATTTTAAAGTGTTTTTTTTATAGCAGCACACAACTCATGATACCAGTTTCTGGCTAGTCTATCTAGGTTGCTATAGTAGAATGCAATATACTTGCTGAATTAGAAACAACAAAAATTTATTTTTCACAGTTCTGGAAGCTGGGAAATACAAAGTGTAGGTACTGGCATGTTGGTATCTTGTGAGAACCTACTCTCTGATTCATAAATGGTTGTCTTCATGCTGTGTATTTACCTGGTAGAATGGATGAGGGAAAACTCTGGGGTTTCTTATAAGGGCATGAATCACATTTGTGAGAACCCCACACTCATGACCTCACCTTCCAAAGGCCCTACTTCCTAATGCTGTCATATTGGATCTGACTTTCAGATCTGACTTTCAGAATGGGGAAAGGGACACAAGCATTGAATCTCAAGTACTAGCGTAGAGTTGGTTTTTAGTGAGTAATGGTGATTACCCTAAGTTGGGGTAAACCCAGCTCTGCAGAAGTTACATACCTCTTTCTTGGGTTCTTCAAAGTATACAGCGTGGAAGTTCACAGACTACAAATAATGCTGGTTGATTTATGTCTCAGGTAACTTTGCAACCTTGAATATTATATAAAAAATATCCTTACCCTTCTTTCAGAAATTTTTCCTTTTAAATTTTGTTGTCATCAGTTTATAATATCTTTACAGTACAATCATGTTAGCGTGATATCTTTCTTCTGATTACAGAAACTTAAAAATCCTTAAACTCACGGGAAATATACAGTTATGAACTATGATTTGAGAATAAGAAAGACCTACTCTAAGTCACCGTTCTGCCATGTACTGTCTTTATCATCCTACTCCAGTTCTTTGGCCTTTCTAAGTTTTATTTTCTCATTTATAAAATGAGTATTCTAATGTCTACTATAATATTCAATGTCTGTGTGAGGAATTATTAATTAAATAGATTAATGTTCATACGTGGCTCAGTAAATGCTGGCTGTAGTGGATACAGCTGTTTGTAGACACTACCTTTTTGTTTTTGAAAGTCTTGTTTAAAATTTGTCCAGAAAAGAGGAATGATTAATGATAGTACCAGGGCTGATACCCTTCTGTTCTTTATTAGTTACTTGATACATATTTATTGAGTGCTATGAAGTAGGTATTGTGCTAGGCACCAGAGCTGATGTGAATAAGATATGAGAGAGAAGGTGTGAAGGGTTCTGGGCAAAGTTTTGTGATTTTGTGATGTGATTAAAACCAGAGACTGAGAAATGCACAGATGATTCCTCAACTCTTTCCTTTGCAGGATTTCTCAAGGAGTCTACACACAGCTTCCAGCCGCATAATGGCGATGCCATAACAACCCCTTTAGGGTAGCTGGGCAAACCTGAATGAAATCCATGCAGTCATCTCTGTTAAAGCTTCATTTGGGCACAAGGCTCAGACTGGAAGCTAAGGAGGATCTTCTGCCACCTTTCCATTTCCCAGTTCTGATTCTGAGAACTGTTTAATGTGCTACCCTAAGAAAGAGGAGAGAAAAATGACCGGAACTGGACCTTTTGACCCTACTTACTCTTCATGTGAAGATCAATTGGAGGAGGAAGAGAAACCTGATTAGGGCTTCCCTGAGGAGAAAACCCTGTCCTGCTCTTCGTATGATGTGGATGTGAGACTAGAGTAGGGTGTGGCAGCTTGCTTTTAAGTCCTAACATAATGACCTCTGTGGCGATAAAATGTGGTCCCATTAACTTCCTAGGCTCCAGTCTCCCAAATTTGCACCTGCAGTGGTGCTGATGATAGGGCTTGTTAAGGAAATATGGAAGGGATCGAGGTGTGTGAGGGCCTGAGTGATCCTCTAGGATTTTTATCTACTCAATTCATTGGGCCCAACAGACAGACCGATGGTCGATCAGAGATGTAGATGACTCGCCAAAGATCTTTCATCTCCTGGGGTTTTTTCCTGATTATCTTCTCTTGCTCTTTTGAACAATGATATAAGCAATTCAATGATTATTGCTGAAGTTTCTCAAGCGAGTCAAAATTGGACATTGATTAATGCCTCCAAGGCATTTTGAGCTTTAAGCCACAAATTGGTTCCTTATTTATCATGCAGAATGCGACCACATCACTGCACCTCCTCCCCAGAGGAGACTGTACAACCACCCCAAATAGACTTTACAAATATTCAAGGTTTTGCTATCATGAACACCCTTAATTTTGAGAAAATGAAATTTAAAGACTATCAGGGTAGGGATGGGATGATATTAATGGGTTCAAGGCAGGGCCTTTATCCCAGGGGCCTTTGGAGTGATGCTAACACATTGCTTTTCTATATACAGCATAAACACTTGATAAGTCTACTTATAGGGAAAAAAATACAATTTCATGTAGTGTCTCAGTGAAACACTAAAAATGATGAATTTTGTTAAGTCCTAACCTTTGAGTGTATCTTTTTCAATCTGTGCGATAAGACTGGTGGAATCATACACAGAACATTTCTACTCTACCCCAAAGTATGCAGAACTCTTGAGGGAAAATCCTCGTGTGATTGTCATGAGCTGAACGAGTCATGTTTTTCATGGAACATTATTTTTGTTTAGAAGAACATCTGGCAAACAATGCTTGCTCAGTCTTGGATTTTTGTCAGTAATTTTCACAGAGACAAAATCAGTCTGTGACTTTAAAAGATTCACAGGATTTGTCCCCAGTGAAAATCGGAATTTGGAAAACAATTATTTTGAGCCTGACAACCTCCTCATACTTAGATTTTCCTGATGAGATCGGTGGTAATATTAACAGATACTATTTTTGATACTGAATAAAAACAATGATGATTGATTGTTCTATGTTTGTTTCTTTATTTCTAAGAAAGGAAATAGTATTATATACTGCGAAGAGAATTTTCAAAACACTAGTATGTATTTTTTAGTTGAAAAGTTCCATCAGTGAAGGCTTTTTAACGTATTAATATTGATTACTTGAAAACTGGGGTAAAAGAAGTGAGAATTAGAACTATTAATGTGGAAAAGAAGCCTTTTAGATTTTTAATTGGAAAACAAGAAAAATATGACGTTAGGATTAAGAACGCTTTAAAAATATATGTGTATAAAGGAACTGATCATTGTTTTGAGTCAAGCAACCTAGAATTGATAAATATTTTAAATTATTTTTATTGAGCATTCACTGTGTGTCAGGAATTTTTATGGGTTAGAAGCATACAAGCAGTAAATATAATGGACAAAACCTCTGTTTCCAATGAGCTTCTAATTCTAGTAGGGAATGAAAATTGAAATGCGTTAGCAAGATGTGAAGCACTCCACAAAAATTTTTATTGCTGTATTTCGTAATACCCCACGAGATACGACTTACCTTCTTATTCTCTACTGCTCCATCTGAAGTGTGTAACATGATACAAGTGGATTATATTTCTAGAGTGTGTTAAATGAGCTATATTGATAACAAGATGTGTTACAAGTATTAAAAATTCAAATCTGAAGTGGACTGGCGAATGTAGAAGTGAATCCTGTTTCTGTTCTTCTCATTCTGACCCGAGTGCTTATTCCTGTTGTCCAGGAGAAGGACGTTTCCTCTCAACTCTGGGTGATTTCTCACAGAGTAAGAACTCTTTCTTGGGGAAGGGAAATAATCAGGGGAGCCCAGCGGGGCAAGCAGCTCTGTTCTGTTTACCTTAGTAAGGGGCTGGGGTGAGTTGGCGTTTACTAAGCCACAGGACCTCAAAAATGGTGAAGAGTTTCATTTTACTAGCTGCGTTCAGTCACTGTCTAGACAGTTCACACCCCATCAGGAGGAGAAGTCATTGGCCACTGAAATAAACTCAGTGGTCTGAGAGAATGTGGGTCACTTCAGTGAGCGTCTGTAAGTGTCCAGGTGTCCTCACAGATGGTCTAAACTTCCAGCTTCAGTACACGGTTGTCCTGGAAGTGAGAGCAGAAACCGTGGAATGAACCATGGCTTCTGTGGGCACAGCCACCTCTGTGTGTTCATTTTATTTAGTGATGACTGAGTGTGATACTGGGAATTGAACCTAGGGCTTCACACATCCTAAGCAAGCTTCTATCTCTGGGCTACGCCCCCTGCCTTTATTTTGTAAATTATTGAGACAAACTCCTACAAAATTTCCCAAGCTGGCCTCACATTTATCATCTTCCTGCCTCAGCCTCTTAGGTAGTTGGGAATATAGGCATGCAGCACTGTGCCAGCTGTTTTGTTTATTTTTGCATGAGCTTTAGGGATGTCGTTGGAACACATTTTGGTAATTATTATTAAGAAAGGTGATGATGCTCTCTGTGCCCATTAGCAGGCTATGTTTTGACTGGGATAATAGGGTGATCTTACAATTTATCACCCAAATTGAAATATCTTGAGAGAGAAAGGGGTTGCTGTTAAGAGACTGGGAATGAAGCGCCCCATGCTTTCGGGGGTGTCAGGAACACGGAGTATGTTGGAACCACTGTTCAGAAACGGTCTCTGAGGGTGGGGTGCTTGGATAAGGAAAAGGTAAGTAATGTTTCATGAGGGTGTAGATGCAGTCATTTATAATGTCATTTAAATGTTACAGTTACTGTGGAAAGTACATAGTTTTTCCTTATCCCTGATTATATAAAGGAAAATCCTATTGTGGTGCGGTGAAATCTGAACTTCCTGGGTTGTGTTTTGAGCAGAGTGACTATGTGAGATTGAGCAGTGCCCTCTCTTTTTCATGTTCGAGAGCCCTACACGTCCTGGATGGAGATGCTCTTGCTGTAGCAGGAGCCTCTAGTTCCGTCACCTGTGGTGATGGGGGCACCGGGACCCCATTCTTGTAGAGACAGTGAGTAATATTTTGTCCTTAGAAAGGATAACCCTTCACCAAACACTATAAATTCAGGAGACACAAACAACCAGTCCATAGTGGATTTAAATAATCACATTATCATTATCACACTCAAGAAATGAAGCACTGACATAGTAATATTATTTAATTCCCATATATGCATAATTTCCCAGTACCCTGAATGATTTTAACTCTTCCTTGTTTCTTTCTAGTCTAAGATCCAATCGATGACATTTATTTTTATATATGTTTAACCTCTTTTAACCTAGAATGCTTGCCTTGCTTCTTTTTGTTTTTTGTTTCTTTCCTTTTTGTTCTGAGGATCTTTTGTGATCCTCACATTTATGAAAAGTTAAAACCATCTGTCTTGTAGAATGTCCTACATCCAGTTTTCTCTGATTGCTTTTTGTTATGATTAGTGAGTATATTAGGGTGCTCTAGAGGAACACATTCAATAAATGTGTATGATCATACGAGGGGTTTCTAAGGTAGGCTTGGAGAATCAGAATTGGAAGAGTCCCAGTGGCCATCTGCTAGGTCAGTGTTGGAGAGTCAGAACCCAGTAGCAGTCAAAGGTTGTAGTCCAGGAAGCTCATCTCAGAGGCACTGGTGTGACTGATTGAAGGGTCTGCACTAGCAGCCTGACCGAACTGGAGGTCAGTGTCTAGGACCACCGGTGATGACTGGAGCTCAAAAAAAAAAAAAAAAAAGACTTCCAGTTGGTTCTTCCCCCCTCAGTGTGAGTGTGTTGGTCACATGTCAGTGTGAGTGGTTACATGTCAGTCATCCACAGACACTCTCAATGTTTACTAATCTGGAGGTCCTTCCTCAAGTCAGATTGACCTATCACAATTAACGATCACAATTAAACTCATGAGTCTTTCTCCTCTGAGGATTATTATAACATCTCTGACAAACTGAAGAGACCCTGCCTGAGACTACCTCTCAGAGAAGATCCTCGTGGCCCCCAGTGGGAGATTCTCTGGGAAAAGGAGTCTGGAATGGTGACTCATGGTTGATACTAGGTCTGCAGGACAGTTAATTTTATGTTTGTGTGTGCGTAATAAGTATCTGAGGTTGAGAGAATGAAATGAAGGGGGAAAACATTAGGAGAAAAAGGAGTTGAATAAGAAAAAACTACAGAGCTCAATATAGATAGAAAAATGTATACATAATGGCAAGACAGTAATGGTGGTAAAGAATGGAGCCTTCCAATGCACTACTTTTTTCTCGGTGAGGCAAATCAACAATTAATAGTCTCTCAAAATTCCTAGATTCATCAGAATAGTTTGGATGATTGAAAATATTTTTGAGATACAAAAGATGAAAGCTTGTATTAAATGATCTGGCTTTGTTAACCAAGACAATTAAACAGCATAGATATACAATGTATCCAGTATTACACAACAAATCCAAATCTCAAATTTGAGATTGATTCTTCATGATAGTATGTGATGGTTAATTTCATGTGACAACTTGGCTAGCCTAAGCAATGCCCAAATAGCTGGCCAAAGATTACTTCTAGCTATGTCTGTAACGGTGTTTCCAGATGAGATTAGCATTTGAATCAGTGTACCCAGTGTATAGCATCACAGTCAAGCAATGTGAGCAGACATCCTCCAATCCCTTGAGAGCCTACTTGAACATGAAAGCAAGCACGTGTGAATTCTGTCTCTCTTCATGAGCTGGAACAACGATCTTTCCCTGCCTACGCACCCTGGTGCTCCTGACTCTTAGGCCTCTGGATTGAGACTGAGAATCTTCCCCCAACCCTACCCTGCTTTCTCAGGCCTTCAAACTTGGATCCAGAGTTCCACCGACAGTTTGCAGATGGCAGCTGTGGGGCTTAATGCCCTGTGTTCCTGTAATAATTCACCTCATCTGCATCTAGATCTGTGTCGTCTTTATCTCCTATTTTACTGTGTCTCCGGAGAAACCATATGGGGTTCTCCAAAATCACATTTTGCCCTACTTTTTGAAAAACTAAAATCTCCAAATAAACTTTATTATATAGATGCACTTTGACTTAAAATGTGGTTGCGTAACCGTGTCATAAGTTTAAACTGGCTTAAGGTGATAATGCATTTAACAGCCTAGACTATTGTTACCTTCTGCTTAACTGTGCAGCACACAATTGCTTCTCTGTTGTTTGGCCTCCTGACCACGGGGCTCACTGGCAGCTGTGGCTCACTGCCACCACCCAGCCTCTCCAAGAGCATCACTTTATGTATGTGTAGTGCGGGAGATCAAAAGTGCACCTTCTACTAAATGTGTATTCCACACCACCACGTAGTTAAAAAATTGTGAATGAAACCATCATAAATCAGGGACTGTCTCTGTTGTACTAAGAGATTTTCAAATTTTCAAGATGTTTTGGGGAATAACAGTGACAGGGAACAGACATATATGGGAAATTAAGACAATGAGTCTAGAAAGTACCTTCTGAGGAGATACAAAGTAGTGTTAAACTGGGGAGGCAGAGTGTACCGTGTGAGTGAGGCTGATGTACACAGTTATCCTCCTGCAGGAAAAGCCTGCCTGTGGGTACTTTATAGAGGCCAAAATCTGTGCTTCAGTTTCAGGAAATCCCCAAACAGGAAATAAGATCTTACAAACACTGGGCTTTGGGGACAGATTCAGGAGAGAGAGAAATTGGCTCCCGAAGATATATAACTGAGCCAAGGTGAAGCCACCTCCCTCCCTCTGTGTGCAGCTGGCTCGAATGCCCTGGATCTTACCACCCATCCCTCCAGAAGTAATGTTTGATTGACACAACCACATTTCCTATGTCCCCCTCACGTGGCCTCAGTTGAAGCTGCACAATCCATTAGCAAACCGGAGGGTCATTCGTGGACAGAGCACTGAAAACAAAGAACAGGCCCTGATCTTGTGCAGATGAGAAAGAATCTGTTCGGGCAGTAGTGAGGAGACAGGCTGCTGAAGAGCAAGGGGGTTTTAATAGTGACCTCAGTGCTGGCAGCCTCTGCGAAGACCTTGGAAAAAGACTTTCAGTCTGTGTCAACTTGATCAGAACCTCCAGACAAAACATTCGTGTTCAGCCAAGCAACGCTTCCAGCCTTTGCCTGTGTGACATCATTTAGGCACAGTTCTCATTGCACTGGGCTTCAGTTTTACTCCCAAAGAAGCTGTTAGGAAGGGAGTCCTCTCTACCCTCATCCTGTCCTTCCCTCCTTTTCTAACTGCTCACACAAACGGATTATGGGGAAGCCATTCAACAATTCAGGTACACCAGGCTCTTTTGCAGGGTTCTCCTGTATGCTTGCTGCTTGCCAGTGACCGCAGAGAACTTGCTCTCTCGCTGTGTACAGCTTCTCCTCTATTTACATGTGGCCCATATTTCCTCCAGCCACTGCCCACTGGGAAGATTGATTAATCTGAGATAGTCATTAATTGTTTGATGTCGGTTTTATAGGAGGACAGGATGGCCCAGGGCAAATCTAATTTGAGAATAACCAGGGGCGAGTGACAGTATCTGTACTCTGTCATCTCCCACTGACTCCAGACATTCAAAGTGAGCTTGGCAATTAGCTAAGAAAGAAAAGAGTGACATGTGGCTTTTCCCAATGGGGGATTTATTGTCCATTTGGGTCCCTATGTTTACTGAATTTCCAAGAAACCATGGCAACCATATTTGTCTCTATTTCCTCTTCCCTAGATATTTCCAGTTCCATCTGTTAGATATTCACAGATGAAGTTAACTTTTCCTCCTCCTTTCTCGTTATAAGTGTGCTTATAAATACACATAAGCACACTTATGTGAGTTCATTTACAAAAAAGCAAAAATTTAAATGTGGCACTTGGCTTGGTAAATCGTTAAATAACTTCTGCATATTTCCTCTTAATATTCACTGGCATGCAGACACGTTCATTTACTTGGTTTCTGATTTCTCCTATGCAGTGTGCAGAGACGTAGCGTCACAGAGGTGACCGTGCCTGCTCTGTGGGTATTTGTGTGTGTGATGGCGAGGTGCTTCTCTCATTCTCATCTTATTTCTTTCAGTCTCCAAAACCTCAAGTAGTGGAAGCTGGAAGCACCTTTCTTTTTTGTCATAAGGTGGCTTTGCCATCTAAGGACACTTACACATTTCTAGGGTCACGTGACTTTCATAAGCACTGCACACAGAAAGCTGTAACCATGACACATGGTTCAACCTCTTTTTGTGGTGTCGGGTGTCATCACACTGACACCCTCTGCTGAAACAGTCCCAGATGGAACCATCCTGGATCCAGGAGCCCTGGCTTGGATCTATTTTGCCTTTGTCACCTCATTATGAACCCAGTTCCTTCATAGGAAACGAAGTGGAATTATAGGACATAGCAGCTCCCAAGGGCTTTCAAATGGTACTGCTCTCTTCTGGCTGAACATGGTTACCCACTGGGCTAGTTTTCATCTCCTACCCTTGTATACCCTTCTAGCCTCTTTTGTCTCACTCTGTGACCATTCCTGCTTATCTTGTCTGTTGCCTGCTTCACACTTTCAACTCTTATTATCATACTTATGATTTAAAATGTTTTAATATTTATCTTGCACATTATAGCTATATGAAATTCCCATTCACTCATTTCAGACTCAGTGAGTTCTTTTGTATATATGCAGATGTTTATCCACCACCACAATTCGAATTTAGAAGGCTTATTCACACCAGTGTTTCCATTTGTTCTGCTTTATAAGCAATGCTCCCTGTTTCTGGACCCTGGCAATCATTTATCTAACATCAAACATTGTTTTGTCTTCAAAGTCATGCTTTAATCTTGATCCAAATATAACTGTTCAGTTACTCACTGGGAACTATGACTTAGAAGAATCATAGTCTCCATGACCTTAACCAAATGGTAGTCAATATCTTTCTCCATAAACTTGTCTATCACCAAAATCACACGTCTGTGAACCATCCTAATTTCCTTTCTTACTGTGCAGTCCCGTGTTGTTGAATCCCAATCAGTTATCTACTCCCTGGGAAACAGAGTACCAATTACCGGGGGGAGAAGGGATGGAGAAAGGATGGTTAGCAGGTCAGTGGTGCACTTAGACAGGTGGATGACTAACTCCTAACCTTCTGCGGACACTAGGATAGCTATGGTTGACAACAATTAATTGACTATTTCAAAATAGCTAGTAAAGAGAATCTTGAATGTTCTCAACACAGAGAAATGTAAATGTGTGATCTGACAGCTGTGCTAATTGCCATGGTCTGGTCATTACACATTCTATTCATGTATTGAAACGTCATATTGTACCCTATAAGTGTGTATGATTACTACATGTTGGTTGAAAAAATTCTCTTCTTTAACGTATTCATACTTTCTGTTCCTTCTATTGCCATTTCATGTTGGGGGCCTCAATAATCACAATCTAACCTTGCTCAGTTCAGGAAGTGACTGCAGATCTTCCTTTCTTCTTACCCCTGCCCTCGGGAATAAAAGATACTGCCTGCTGTTTTAGGAAGCGTGTGATAACACGGGGCATTGGAAAATTATGTGGACATACCGGGTCATTGCACGTGAGGCTCAGTGGACTCTCAGGACCAGGTGAATCTCACATTTAGTGCTCCATAGACAGCATGCAGAGGGGTCCTGAGGGAAGGCCCTTGTTAAAAAGCAAGGGGAAGAACAGCTGGCAGGGCAGCGAAAAGGCCACGCTCATGAATGGTCTATGCTCACTGGCTCATCTCCTACAGCAGGCTGGCACTGGTGGCCAATAGAGTAGATAGACTGTTTTGAAAATGTCCTGGCACTGGGCATTGTACTGAACTAAATCCCCAACCCTTTTTATTTGCTAAAGTTGAACCAAGATCTAAGTTGCCCAGTCTGGGCTAGAACTTGCTATCCTCTTGCCTCAGCCTCAGAGCACGGAGAATACAGGCATGCACCACCATGCCTGGCTCAGTAGATAGACACTTGACCCTGAATTTTCCTTTTCATGAGTTTTTCCTGAGCATTCGCTCCCAGCATCAGGCCTGTGGATTTTCCCCCAAGATCATATCCATACTTCTCTGGCTTCTAGCTCAGATGACTTTCACATAGCCTTTCCCCCCCCCCCCAAAATACTTATTTAAGCTAAACTTTCTGTTCTGCTTACCTCAGGTTCTTCCTTCCCAGCCAAAACCTTTCCTTAGAAGTCATCCTCATTCACTTACTACCCTTTAAGAGCCACTCATCATGTTTAGGATTAGACTTTCTCATGTAGCCCTTACCTTCCCGTCAGGCTCTCTGCTGCCGTCTCTCTGTCTGCCCCGTGCTCTGCCGCACGTGCTGAGCTGTGGCCCGCACTCTCCTTGCTGTCTGCGAACCTCCTCAGCTTTGTGTGCACGTTTCATTTCCTCTGCGTGGAATCTCAGTGGGATGCTTCCCTATTTATCCTGAAAGAATCAGCTCTAATGACTTTCTCAGTGAAAGCTGCCCTCATACTCCCAGAAACTGTTACTTCTCTCCTCTCTTGTTTTATTGCACACCGTGTGCATCTGCGGTGTAACTACCATGATACTTCAGTATGGAAAAAGAGGGCGAAGCCCACCCTTTCCCCAAACAGTCTCGCGGTGGATTGGCTGAACACCTGTGTGGATTACATACTTCTGTGCACATCCGCACACCCAGAAGGAGCAAGGGCAAACACACACAGCGCCCTTTGGCTTTTTGTTGGAATTCTGTGTTCCAGCTTTTAAAGTTTTAACAAGGAGTCGGAACTTCAGGAGTGTCTCTTCTGCCACACTGCGTGCCTTTCCTTCTCCAGTTTCTTTCACTGGTTCTGGGACAGTATGATTATCGTCTCAAATATTTTGGTTTATATAATACCATATGTCCTGTAGATTTTCTTACTCAAATATCATCTTTTGTCACTTACCTGATCTTACATTAATCTGTTATGCACCTAACATCAGAAGAAAGACTACATAGGAAATGTCACTCCTTTGATGTCTATAAAAATATTTATTATATTATTATTTTTATAATTTGTTCACATATTTGTCTCCTGCAGACTGAGTTCCTTGAAAGTCAGAATTTTCCCTCTATACATTTTTTTTTTTTTTTTTTTTTTGCAGTACTGGGGATCGAACTCACAACCTCGCACCTGACAGACAGGCGCTTAAGCCACTGAGCCAAACTCCCGGTCCCCACTATACATTCTTAGTGCCTCACACAGTGCCTGGTAGAATGAATCAATGAATAAATTTATGAATTTGACTTTTGCCTGTAATTCTCTTACTAAAGTTAATGGCTCATCTTAAGTACATGTTCTGCCTTAATGAAAAACCTGCTTATGAGGAAATGAAAATGTGCTTGAACATCTATGAATACTTTTGAATTTTGGACAGCTTTCCATTTAAAATTAGCAACCAGTAAAAGCAATATTTTTATGAGCTGGTGCTTTTAATTCAATGCATTATACTTTAAAATAGAAATTAAGCCAACTCTGGATAATTGATTTGGATAATTTCCCAGGTTTTACTGCTAGGGGTGGGCATATAAACATAATATGGGTCTGTGTTGCCTGTAGTGCCTTAAAAAGAAAGGAAATAAACTATCCGAGGTGCATTTATTTCCTTAGCCCTTTGCCAAGAGGAAGCAAAGTGTCTATGCAGAGTGTTGACTGCAGATGTTCAGGTGGGCTGTGCATTTTCCTTCAGACTGGAAGAGCCGGAGCGCTTCTCTGTTTCTGAGAAGATGCTGGCAAGTCCGGAAGGGTCACCTGGAAGCTGGTTGGTTCCTGGTACATGTTTTGAAGAGTAGACTGTGTTGCTAACAGACAGAGACTTAGGCAAACCATTCAGGAAATCCTCTAGAGGGTTATATGCTTTACAGTTTCCAACAGCATATTATAATTCCAAATTTCATGGAGTGATCAGATTAATTTCAAAAGAGGCTTCATTTCAAGGGCTAAAATCTCTTGCAAATCTTTTTCAATTAACCTAATCCTTGATGACCCTCACTTGCTTTGAGAAACTGTAATGTTCATGTGGACTGTCTCTATTCTGTATTTGTATTGTGTATATTCACATGCTACCTTAGCATAATCCCAAATCATATCTTGCCTACTGAATTGTCTCATCCTTGGGGTCCATGTCATTCTTTACATTTTCTCTTTAGAGCAACTATTTATCTACTATGTTCAAAACATTTTTTAAAAAGTGTGGCTGTGGTGTGATTTGAGCCTTTAAACAACTCTGTAAGGTGGAAATACTACCATTCTGCACTTTGCAGATGGGAAAAGAGAGATAGAGTATCAAGAGACTTCCAAAATTACATAGCAAATAAGTGGCAGAGTCCAAATTTAGAGTAAAGTTTGTGATCATTCTGTAATATACTTTTTAAAGAAACAGAATTGTTCCAAATATTTAGTGGTCCTTTAGCTGGCAAAATAAAATAGAAAGACAGCATTTTTAGGCATGGAATTGCCATAGATTTATGATGTTGGTCATTCATGGAGTGTGTAATCCTAGGTTCTGCATTTAGTTAATAATTAGTAGAGATGGTCTATGGGCTAACAATGTGAGCAGTATTCTTACATGATAGAAGGTGATGGGCATCATTGATCTAGGAATTTATAAAAAACAGTAAGTTGGAAATTTAGCTTGTAATTAGGCAGTTTGTATACTTCTCATAGTTCTCTTCTTTCCTTTTTCCTGGACTAAGTGGTGTGCTATTGTATCATCCAGGGTTTTACTAGAGCAACAGATAAAGCACAAGATATACAAATGTATAAGAAATCACAAGATTGGCTTACAATGATCAGCCACAAAGTTGGATGAGGAAGCGTGCAGAGGGCATCTACACACTGGAGGCTGAAGGGTTCAGTCCTAGGTCTGGCACTCATTGTTGTGTTCTGTGTGAGTTCATATTAGGAAGCCTTTGGGTCTGTGATGGAAGGCGGAAGAGTCTATGCTGGAAACCTAAAGAATACAAGACAGAAGCAAAAGTCTGCACTTGAAGCCAGGAGGTGATGTCCAAGTGAAGGGAAGACTGGCGCTTTTCTGAAGAACAGAAGCTCGTCCGTCCTTCCTCATTTGCCTTTTATACCATTCAGGTGAAAAGCCACCCTAGGGTGGGTGCTTTACACCCTAGGGTGCAGTCACTTAGGGAAGGTCCTTTACACCCTAGAGTGTAGGATTGCTGAGCCCATTTAGTTAAGTTTCTAAACTTCTCAAGTTGACACAATCAGTCAATCACTACAGTCCACCCCTTGTCAACTTGGCAACCAGACACATTTCTTTAAACCAGTCTCCAGATAAAAAGACATGCATATTATTTCACCTAACATGTTATAACTATGCCAAGTACAAATGGAAATGCACTAATTCCCTCACCAGAATAGAAGCTAAGTTTTTTTTTTTTTGGTTGATGTTTACTCTATCATTTCATAACTTCTGTATTATAACACAGGTTTAACAATCCTTAAGAACCATTATTAAATCTATCAACATTATATTATATTAGAACCATATGAGAAGAGAAATAATACAATTACAATTCCCTTTTCTCTAGCTGACCATGGGGTCATAGCTGGTATTAGAACTACCTTCTTCCACTACCCATTCTGTATTCCCTTGGCCTTCAGCAAGCACCTCAGCAGGTCTTGGTTCTTTCCCTGGTAGAGTGACCCATACCTTCATTCCTGAAGGTTCTGGACCATTTGTCATTTTGCCTATATTAAGTTGTTTTAGTTTCCCACTGACTGTAATAATAGGGCATGGTAGTACTAAGAGGCAGTCTAAAGGATCTTCCCTTTCTCCATTGTGGAGTGTTAGTCCAATTTCCCCTTGATAGTCTGGGTTAGTCACCCCTTGACAACACTGTGACTACCATTTTTGCTTGTTTCCTCAGAGACACGAAGAGACCAAAATGACCAGGAGTAAGTCTTAGTTTCCAGTTCAATGGTATCATTATTGTGCTTTCTGGCACAGGCCTTCCCCTCTCTGGAACTAAGACTTCTAATCCAGCAGAACATAAGGTCATGGGAACAGGAAGCAAAAATTTTGCTAGTGGATTACTAGGGGTAATTGTGAGTGGTACCATTCCTACTTCCACCCCTTGATTCCTGCACCCGTGAATTCTACCTGTCAGAGATGACTGCCATATAGTGGATGGTGATTCAAACAATATACAGTCATTTGGAGTACCTTACCCCAACCCTACAAGCTATTGTCACCTAGCTGGCACTGTAAATGTGTCTTCAAAAGACCTTTCCACCTTTCTATCAATCCAGTCACTTCTAGATGGTGAGAAACATGGTAAGACCAGTGAATTCCATGATCATGAGCTCATTGCCTCCCTTCTTTGGCTGTAAAATATGTTCTTTGGTCAGAAGCAATGCCATGTGGAATTCCATGATGGTAGATAAGGCATTCTGTGAGTCCACAGGTGGTAGTTTTGGCAGAAGCACTGTGTGCAGTGAAGGCAAGTCCATATCCAGAATCTGTGTCTATGCCAGTGAGGACAAAGTGCAGACCCTTCCATGACGGAAGTGGTCCAATATAATCACCCTGCCAACAAGTCACAGGCTGATCCCCCCAGGGAATGGTGTCATACCAGGAACTCAGTGCTGGTCTGTGCTGCTGGCATATTGGGCATTCAGCAGTGGCTGCCTTGGCAAGTGGGAATTCATGTTGCTGAGACCATGCATAGCCTCCATCCCTACCACCATGCCACTCTGTTCATGGGCCCTTAGGGCAATGACAGGAGTGGCTGAAGAAGGAGGTTGGTCACTATCCACAGAATGGGTCATCTTATCTACTTGATTATTAAAGTCCTCTTCTGCTGATGTCACCTTGTGGTGATTGTTTACATGGGAAAGAAATATTTTTACATCCTTCACCCATATGGGGAGGTCTATTCACATACCTCTTCCCCAAATAGCTTTGTCATCAATTTTCCAGTTACATTCCTTCCAAGTTCCTGACCATCTGGCCAGACCATTGGTTTTGGCCCCCAAATCAGTATACAGTCTCACATCTGGCCATTTCTCCTGTCAGGCAAAGTGTACTACCAAGTGCACTGCCTGAAGTTCTGCCCACTGCGGTGATTTCCCGTCACCACTGTCCTTCAGAGATGTCCCAGAAAGGGGCTGTAACAATATAGCTGTGCACTTGTCAGTGGTATGTGCATAATGTGCAGAGCCATCTGTAAACCAGGCCCCAGCTTCTCTTCCTCTAACAACTGATCGTATGGTACAGCCCACAAGGCCATAGGTGCATGCTGGGAAACAGAAGGCAATACAGCAGGTGTAGGAGTCATTGGTATCTGGACAGCTTCCTCATGTAATTGACTTGTGCCCTCTGGACCTGCTCTGGCTCGATCACAAATATACCTTCATTTCCATTTAATGATGGACTATTGCTGTGCACAGCCAAACTTATGACTTGGTGGATCAGATAATTTCCAGGCCATGACAGGCAACTCAGGTCACATGGTGACCTGGTGTCCCGTGGTCAAACATTCAGTTTCCACTAGGGCCCAGTAGCAAGCCAAAAGCTGTTTTTCAAAAGGAGAGTGGCTGTCCGCAGATGATGGCAGAAAACTTGCTCCAAAGTCCTAAAGGCCTCTGCTGCAATTCCCTGGTGGGCCTGCCAGAGACTCCGAACAGCATCTCTACCTGCCACAGATCCTTCAAGTACCAGTGGATCTGCTGGATCCTATGGCCCCAGTTGGGGAGCAGCCTGCACAGCAGCTTGAAGCTGTTGCAGAGCCTTTTCTTATTCTGGGCCCCACTCCCAGTACCAGTTTTGTTCTAGTCAGGGTTTGCAAGGGAAAAGATAATACAGGACACATAATTTATAGGATTTTATAATATTCACCCAAAGAATCAAATGCAAAAGGGTGTGGGAGATCTGTCCACACACTAGGGACCCAAAGAATCCAAATGAGGGCCTGGATCTCCTGGCAATGTCCTACATGAGTCCAGCTGGAGGCCTAGAGCCTAGAGCCCACGACAATGTCTCATGCAAGTCTGTATCAAGGATCTGCACTGAGAAGACCCAAAGACCAGTGGTGGAAGCTAGCAAGTCTATGCCAGTGGGATGGAGGACCTGTGTCACTGGGCTGAGGGATCTGCCCTGGAGCCAGGAAGCAATGCTCAAGGTAAGGACCAGAGCTCCCCCAAAGTGAACCTCAGCCATTCTCAGGACCTCCAGCAATGGATGGATGAGAACAGCTGAGTTCATATCAGGAAAACCAGTGTGACACACTTCTCCAGGAGAATCAGCATCACTCCCTCTTCCCCTCCTCTGTTTATGCTGTGCACCCAGCACCACTCTGACTCAGTTCAGCTGGGTGTTACAAGCTGACCGCCAGTTGTCCATCCACCACAGCTATTTAAAATTGAACAAATACCAGGCTCTTTAATTGTCTTCTTCCCGCTTTCCATTTATCACTGTCCCCTCGCCACTATGATGTCACCTCTTTAAGGTACTCGCAAATTCTATCTCTTGAAATTGGAGTATTGCAACATTAGAACTATACATGGTGATTAATTGTCAGAAGAAAATCGCCCAAGGTTTTGATCTCAGACTGTGCTTTAAATGGCATGAATCCAGTTTCTCTCACTCTCTTTTGAATTTTAGGGTCTCAATAACCCTATGGTAATATTGCTTTTCTCCTTCTGGGCAATTTAATAAAAAGACAAAATTACTCCATGGACATTTTTAATTGGATCTCTTTAGATAAATTAGGTTGATGTAACAAGAGTCTTCTTTCCTTGAATCAACTGTAAATGTGTTTTTAATACAAACTGTATTAATCCGTAAGAAACCTACTGGAGCTATAGAATGCTCATGAAAAATATGTCCTCTTGGCTGTATTGTGAGTCCCAATTGCATTAGACAATTTCACATTAAATCTTTATTTTGATGCCTTATATTACTCTGCTTTATTTATTCTCGGGACCAATATAGGGCATCACAGTTATAAATAATGTCATAAAATCAGGCTATAAATGAAACTATCTTAGATACAAAGTAACTTATCTATGATGTGGAAATAAATTGCAGTACTAATTTATACCTATCAAGGGATTTGGCAGGTAATCTCTAGGATAATTTGTCAGATGCTGATTTGAGTTTTTTATTCCTTTCAAACATGTGTCCCTAGCATCTAGGACACCTTAGATTTTAGCCTGATTATACATTGCGACTCTGAAGAGAGCCAATTCACTTTTCCATGCCACAACCTTCGTCTGTGTTTTTGTTTTGCCTCAGTGCATGAAGACAAAAAAATCTGGTCGTTAATCTTGCGATTAGAAGGATGCATTTCCGTTTTTACACAATTAGCTGCTGTAATTTGAAGCTTTTGGTGCCTGCTGATAAGGTAGGAGGCCGACAGCAGCAGAGGCCATGGAAATCTTTCAGAGGACAAACCGTGTGCCGTTAGCGTTTCACCCAGAAGATCGAATGTCGGCCTGCTCATGCCAGCCTGGTCGTCACATCCCTGTGTAATTATCAGCCATGGCTGTGTGGTTATGGAGGAGGCGCACGGCCATGCCCCAGACTGTCAGGTCTCCCGGTTCACAGCACCCGAGCAGATAGTAATGGATTCAAACCCCTTTGCACAGTTTGTTCTCTATGATGAAGGATTCAAGACACTGACTTCCCTGCCCCACTTTTTTTTTTATATTTTAATTTGATTTCATTTATTCATGCTTAGGTGATCTCCTTGGTCATAACAGGCAAAGGAACTAGCAAGGAGAAATGGAATCTGTTATTTCTGGAAAGTGAAAATTGTCCTATACACTCATAGCCAATGGGATGATGATTTGTGTAGGTAAGAGGGGCAATTGGGAAGGGAGAGCTGGAGGCCCCAAACCCTGTTTCCCTCTACAACATCCTGCAGGGTGAGTGAACACAGGCACCTCTTAAAGCCAGGTATCCCCTGAACGCTTTAGCGCGTCTTGCAAGATGATGCATATGGAAGGATTTCTGCTTGCAATCTTAGAGTTGGATATTTTCTAGAATGATCATCTTCCATTTTTCCTAGGATATATTAGAATAGACATTAAGATGGTTGCAAGGAAAAACTTACAAGTAAAATCCTTTCACACAAAAAGAAAACTCATGGACTTAATGTGTGTGGTCAGTTGCTTCTGTGAGCAGGGCTGGACTTAGGCTAAAATAGAGATGTCAGTAAACTCAGGGTTGGGCTTCTTTCTGCTTCACTTCTATGGTTCACTCATTGGTATAGTAAAGGGGTGTACTTGATAGTAGTATCTCTGTCTGAGTATTCATGTTTGGCAAGGCAGCATTCAGCACACCTTAGAGATATTGTGGGTCACCCCCCAATCCAAACAATAAAGCAAATATTGTAATGAAGCAACTCACAAATTTTTTTTTGGTTTCCCAGTACATATGAAAGTTATGTTTATACAATACTATTGAGACAATGTAGTCTGTTGAGTGTGCTATAGTATTATGTCTTTTTAAAAGTACATACATGAACCAAAATGCTTTATTGTTTAAAAATGCTGGGCCTTCCCTGGGTCATCATTGTTGCTGGAGGGTCTTCTCTTGATGTTTACGGCTGCTGACTGACCAAAGTGGGATGCCTGTGGCAATTTCTTAAAGTAAGACAGCAGAGAAGTTTGCCATTTCAATTGATTCTTCCTTCCTCCGAGGATTTCTCTGGAGCATGTGATGTGGTTTCACAGACAGCACTGTACCCACAACAGAACTGTTTGCAACATGGGAGTCAGTCCTCTTAAGCCCTGCGACTGCTTTGTCAACTAAGTTTATGTCATAGTAGAAGCCCTTTATTATCATTTCATTAATGTCCACAGCATCTTCACCAGGAGTAGATTGTGTCCCAAGAAACAACTTCCTTCGCTCATCTGTAAGCAGCAGCAAGTTATCCCATCACGTGCTTTAACATGCGAGTGCAGTAATTCAGTCTCATCTTCAGGCTGTGTTTCTAGTTTTAGTTCTCTTGCCGTTTGTACTATGTCTGCAGTTACTTTTTCCATGGAAGTGTTGAGTTCCTCAAAGTCATTCATGAAGGTTACGATCAACTTCTTATAAGCTTTTGTTAATGTTAGTACTTTGCATTTCTCCCATGAATTGTGAAAATCTTTAATGACATGGAATGGTGAATCCTTTACAGAAGGTTGTCAATTTACCTTTCCCATGTCCATCAGAGAAATCGCCGTCTGTGGCCGGTATAACTTTATGAAATGCACTTTTTAAATATAAGACTCACAAGTTAAAATTACTTCTTGACCCATGGGCTGAAGAATGGGTTTTGTGTTAGCAGGCATAAAAACACTAATCTTGTACATTTCTATCAGAGTCCCTGGGTGACCAAGCACATTGTCAATGAGCAGAGATATTTCGAAAGAAATATTTTCTGACCAGTAGGTCTCAGTAGTGGGTTAAATTACCCAGTAAACCATGTGCTGTCCCTCAGGCTTTGTTGTTTCGTTTAGGGAGCACAGACAGAATAGCTTTAGAATAATTCACAGGAGCCCTAGGATTTTCAGAATGGTAAATAAGCAATGACTTCAACTGAAAGTCGCTAACTGCTTCAGCCCCTAACAGGGGAGTTAGCCTGTCCTTTGAAGTATTGAATCCACACCTTCATCCTTTCCCCTTGACTATGCAAATCCTGGATGACATCTTCTTCTGATAGAAGATTGATTCTTCCATGCTGAAAATACGTTGGTTAGTGGAGGCGCCTTCATCAAGATTGAGCTTTGTCTTAAGAAAGGCCTTTTCACTGGTTTGATCTTCTATTGAGGTCAGGAATATGTTCTCCATATCAGCAATAAGAATATTTCACTTTTTATCATTGATGCATGGGCCAGATTAACACTTTTAGTTTCCTTTAATAGATTTTCTTTTCCAATCACAGCTTGTGTGTTTGGCACAAGAGGCCAAGGCAGGGCATATCTTAGCTTTCGATATAGCTTTCACACTAAACTTAATCATTTTAAGCTTTTGACTTAATATGATATATATACTACTATTCCCTTCAGTTGGACACATAGAAGTCATTGCAGGACTATTAACTGGCCTATATTCAATACTGTTGTATTTTAGGAAGGCCTGAGGGGAAGAAGAGGGGACTGATTGGTCAGTAGAGCAAGAAGAATACATGCAACACTGATCAGTTAAGTTTGCTGATTTACATGGATACAGTTCTTAGTGTCCTAAAACAGTCAGAATTTTTACATCAAAGATCGCTGATCACAAGTTACCATCATAGATAATAATGAAAAGTTTGAAATATTATTAAAAAATCACAAAATGCAACACAAATCATGAAGTAAGCACATGTTGTTGGAAAAATGGCTTTCATAGCCTTGCTTGATACAGAGTTGCAAACCTTCAGTTTGTGAAAAAGATATCTGTGAAACACAGGACAGAAAGGTACAATGACAAAATATTCCTATACTTCAATTTAGGATTTAGAAACATTGTATTAAAATTCTTGCTGATTACGTTTATGAAGACACCTCTAATCAACAGTGAAAATCTTTTCTGCTAATCTTGGACGTCAAGAGTCTGCTCCCCCCAACCAAAGATTCTAACACCTCTATTATCGGTAATTGCATCCATTTATTTTTCTTATTTCACTCACTTTGAGGACTTCTTGGTATAATAAATATCTAAATCTGGACACTTAAAATCTGTATCTCAATAAGTGGAGCTCATCTGAGTCCTTTTGCTTTAGCTGCCTTTCTGTCTCCCCCTGCTCTAGCAGGGAAGAGGAGTCCACGCCATTCAGTACTGCCAGTTGCAGGTGAAATACTGATTTCTCACTTGGCTTCTCATGATGCCCTGTGAGAATGTAGCTTGCTACTGATTTCTTTTTTGCCTGTTGAGGTGGAGGTCTGTGCTCTCCATATTGCCTCCACTGGCACTGTGAGAGTATGAGTCTTATCAGCCAGTGAGGTAGAAACCACAGTTACTTATTTGCCTTGTCTGACCCTGCGCAGGCATGGATATTGTGGTACCTCATTCCAACCTCCTAAGAGCGGCTATCTGAGTTCCTCACTGGCAACAGTTTTTGACATGAGTGGGGCTAGGTCTACAGTTATTTTATTCTTATTGTGATGAACTTTATGTAGACGTTACCATTTAGCTGTTTCAGCTGTGTAGTTCAGTGGCATCATGGCTTGTATCTAGATGCACCCTTGCCCCGAGCCTCACACAGTTATAGATGGGATTTTTGGAAGTAGCTGAATGTAGGGCATGTGATGCTAGGGTTAAGGATGTGATGCTCAGATTTGAATTTCATTTTAAAGAGGATAAAACCAAGGAAAATAAAACAGTATAAAATCAATTAAAAATAAACCAGCATAAGTGATACAGGACTTCAAAACCTTACAAAACTGAGAATAGTTACCATAATACCTTTTGTTGTCTGCAAAGTAGCTGCAGATACTTTTGGACATAGTAAAAATCAAACAGAACAGAATAGAATAGAAACAATAAAACCAAAACAATTAATGCAATAAAGGACTTCAAAACAAGCCACTAGTAAATTCAAAATGGCTACCATAATACGTTTTGTTATCTTTGAAATAGCTGCTCATGCCATCAGATTTAACATAATCAAACAAAAAAAAAAGAGAATAAAACAAAATAATGAAGATGATACAGTTTCCTGGCCAGGACTGCTTCCTGGTGAGGCCTGGATCCCCCCCTCTCCCCGCCAATCTCAAACGGCGCTGACTCATGGAGAGAGGCTTGGGTGTGGCTGTCCCCACTCTGGCAGCAGCGGGGGGCATGGCACTGGTTTCCAGGCGGGGACCCCCTTCTGGTTGATGCTGGGATTAAGAGTGTGAATGTTACCCGCCCTAAGGGTGGGTTGCCTGGATACAATACAAGGGGCAGAAAGAGGGTCATTGCTGCTTGCTTGATACTTGCTGCCTTCTGCCTGCCCTGCTGTGCCATGCGCTGTTTCTCCCCTGCGATGCCCCTCTGTCATGCCACCTTACCTTGGAGCCTGCCAGCTATGAACTGAAACCTCTACAAACTGCGAGCCAAATAACCCTTTCCTCCTTCAGCTTTGGGTATGGCGCATGTTGTCTCAGCAATGACAAAAGTAACTAAGACAGTGGCATTAAATACAATCATACTGTTGTGCAACATCACTGCCACCCATCTCCAGAAATGTTTTATCTTCCATAACTAAAGCTCCGAGCAATCATTCTCTATTCTTTCCTCCCCGCAGTACCTGGGAACCAAGGTTTTATCTTCTACGAATTTGACTACCTTACATACATCATAAAATATTTGCTTTTTGGGTCTAGCCTATCTACTGAACTTCAGATTTCATCTGTGTTTGATATGCATCAGAATTTCATTTTTTTAAAGAACAAGTATATACCTTGTATGTATACCTTTCAAAATTTCCCTCTTTTTTTCTTTTAAGAGAAAATAGATACAGAAGCAAGAAATAAAAGTCAAAAAAGACAAACAACAACAACAGATCTGATACGATAACATTCTAGGTTTACACACTGAGGTGGTTGAAGTTTGGCAGTAGTTACAATATTGCATATCGTTACCTTTCTAGGGGTTGGGGATATTGACAGATATAGACATGTAAGGTTCATCAATTCCGGTATATTAACTTTTCTTTTTCAATAGCTATTGTATTTAGCAATACGGTTTTTTTTAACTGTCTTATTTACGCCTATTTATAAATTTATGACTTTCTCCTTTTCTCTTCCTTCCTTCTTTTCCCCTTAGAATACCTCTTGTTATCATTGAAATAACTACCCATAACATCAGATCTAATATAACCAAGCGAAATAGTTCAGAGTGAAACCAATAAAGCATAAAAGTATGGTCATACATAAAAGAAACAAAAAACTAAAGAGATCAGCAAACAACAACAACATATCCGATACTGTAA
>RJWM01018126.1:0-41646 GCA_004363535.1 Dasyprocta punctata | reverse complement strand
TTTAACATTCCTTGCCTACCTCTGGACCTAGACTTCAAGGGACTGTGCAATGTAACCAGTTTCTTATGAACTCAGTGCCTTTGAAGCAAGCCACTCCTCAACCGACATGTTCACTCTAAGACAAAAAAGCAGGATTAGAATTCTTCTCCTCTAGGTGGGTATCAACCAAGAGGTTTTTTTCTTATTATTATTTCTAATAAATACTCTCCTAAATTAGAACAAACAAACGTCCAATTCTATGAATTTATAAAATTGCATGAATTATATGTAACACTGAGGAAACACTGAGATACATTTGGAAAATTAATAGACAAAAATTATACATAATTTTGCTAGTAAGATGCTGTCATCAGCTTAGTATACATCCAGCTTTATTTTCAATGTGTATTTCTATTTTACATATACACATACATAAATAGAGGTATATTATGTTCTCTTGTATATTCTTATTTTTTCTTATATAATCCTATGACCAAAAAGTATATATTCATAATGTAATTTTATTTATTCATTTTTTGTTTTTGCTCTGAGTCCTCTTTCTTTTTAACATTTTAAAATTTTATTTTAAAGAGAAAAACATCAAAATTTCAAAACAAGATGACAGGAGAGTAACAATGTTTAATACATTGCCTACTGTTACCTTTAAATTAGTTACTCAAAGTACAAGATATAGGTACTTAATTGTCCAAACAATATTAGCTCAATCCTTTCTTTTCAATGAACTAAGAGAAATTAGTGGTATAACTATCTCATCATATATATATTTGTATGTATGTGTATGTATGTATTTTTTTTTAATTTTCCCTGCCTTCTTTTTCCTCATCCCAGTTTCTTTTTCCTTTTGAACAGTTTCTTCCCATTTTCACAATGCAATTTTAAATGACTACATGACTTTCCGTTGTATGGATGGTATCTAAATTATTTAACCTACTGCCTATTTAATCCATTTAGGTTGTTTTTGATACCTGATTTTTTTGTTCTTGTGAACCATACTGTAGTGCACATCTTTGCTTACTTCGCTGAACAGTTGTCTGACTATCTCCTTTCGACAAATTTATAGAAAGGGAATTTCTAGGTCAAACAGCATACATCTGATTAAAATTTAGATATGTACTGCAATGGTTCCCTCCAGAAAGTTACAGTCCTATCAGCAAACAGATTGGATTTTTGAGCAAAGGTTTTAGACCATGTTCTACTTTAAGGAGGAGTTTGAGAATCACTGCCTGCTAAAAATCACAAGCTGTCTTAATCTAAGGGCAGAACAGGAAGTACCGTTGTTCATGTATGGCTCTTTGATGTTGTGGCATAGGTGAGATCAGCCAGAAGGAAATGAGTATCCTTGTGTATGTGGTCATAAAAAACATTGATCATGGAAGCCACCAAAGACCCACAGTTTTTATATCCTAGACAAATAAACCCAGTGCAAGAGTGCTGGGTCAGAAAAATAAGTTAACTAAGGTAAATGTGCTCCAGTTTTTATTATTGCTACATAACACATTACTATAAACCTAGTGATTTAAAACAATGCACACTTACTAGCTCACAGTTCCTATGAATTAGGAGTCTCCTATGCTTAGCTGGGTCCTTCAAACCTGCAGTAAAAGTGTTAGCCAGGGCTGGGGCATAAAGTCTGACTAGGGAAGAGTGTGTTTCCAAGCTCCTTTAGTATATTATGATTTGTTTCTTTGCAACTGTATGATGCAGAGAAGTTTGATTTCTCAAAACCATAAGTGAGAGCAAAACTTTAGAGTCAATATGCTACCAAGAAGGAGTCTTTCATAATGCAATGGAATAGGGGAGTGATATCCTGATAGTTTTGCTACATTCTGTTGGTTGAAGTCCTAAACACTCAAGGGGAGGGAATTAAGCAAGGATGTGAATTCCAGAAGACAAGGATCATGGAGGCACATTAAAATTTGTTCATCATAGTAAACAAGTCTCAAATCTCTCCTTAAAGTACTTTCCATTTGAGTAATCAAGGAAGCTGAAAAATTGGTATAATGTAACACCAGAAACTCATTAACAAAAAAATTCATTCCATGTCTTTCATTTCAAGTGGAGGTGGGTAACACAGTATTCTATAAACAGTATTTGGCATGATAAATGTGAAATCTTCAAAGGTGTCCCCCAGACCATGTGTTTTATGTTTTCTTGGGAAAGCACTTGTACATTCTTCTAACTAAATTATTTTCTCCCAACTTCGTCTTGTGGAATGAGGTGGCGTATTCCCAAACCCACGTCATGATGACCACAGTGGAGACATTTTCCATGTGAAATTGTGCTAGCTATTCTTATGCCTTTAATTACTATGTCTTCCCAAGACCTATCCCTGAGTCTACACAACCTTTTAAAAACTTTAAAAAATACAAAAAGGAGCAGACAGTTAAAAACATTCTTTAAAAATCATAGTATGAATCATGTTATTAAGAAGAAACACTAAAGGAATTCCCTTTCAATGTCTACATTTTTGTCTTCCTTTTTTAACCTCTAAGGAGGCATACCATTCTTATACTTTTCAATTTAGTTTAGTTAAGTACTGCCTTAATTGAAAAGTGTCAGTAATACAGCATTTTTAAAAGAAAGCATTGTGTACTTGATACATCTGCTTATCACTGCTAATAATTAGTATTATTTCAGATAGTATCAAGACCTGGGAGGAGAGGAGGAGAAGAGGAGAAAATACCTCTTAAATTAATCTTTAATCTCTTAATGTCTTTCTCCAAGTGGTTTCCTTCCTAGACTTATGGTTAAAGCAAAACAAACTGGGATGGTCTACGGGTAAGTAATAAATGACTAAAAAGATGTGGGAGCCTACCTTCATTCAAGAAATACTGAAGAAATTTTTATAATGCCTGAACTCTATGTACCTTCTTCAATAATTAAACAATTTTCTTACAAAGGAAAACAAGGTAAGTTTTTTTGTATGCATACTGTAAGGATGGTGATGGGTAGTGTTCAGAGACCCCCACTACTGAGCTCATAGCCCAGTCTTCAGTCTCTAATGAAATGAAGAACCCTGGTATCAAGTTAGCCTGAGAAGAACTGACAGGGAAACAGAAGAATTACATTCCTTATGTGTATCGGGTCAGGCGGCTGGGATAGGTTTGGATTCAGCCAGAGACTGTGTTTTGAGTGTTGTTCTCTTCTTGGATAGGAGAGGTAAAAGAGGAACTAAGGAAAGGAAACAATGGTTCTTGCATAACAGAGGTCCTTAGGCTAGAAATTGTGCAGGGAGTGAGGTGGTTAGATAATGGGGTAAGAGCAAGTTGAGACTTTTTACTAACAGTTATTCCAGATTTCATACTTGGACCATTTAAATGTTAGGGGTGTGATTACTGCTGTTCCCACTTAACCTCAGTGTATTTAAATACTATATCATTCCAATGTGCATATATTAGATCTCAAACTAACACAGTTCCACAAACTAGGTGCTTCCAAGTAACAGAAATATGTTTATGTTTCTGGCAGTCAGAAATCTGAAATTAAACTCCCACAGAAACTACAGGAATCCTTCTGTTATGGATTGTATCTGAATGTCTTCCCAAAGCCCTGTGCGATCATAGGTGGGGCTTTTTGGAGGTGGCTGGATCTAGGATGTGTGCTGCTGGGAGGAAGGATGTGATTCTAGGATTGATTAATGATGTAATGCTAGGATTAAGGTTGCCCCTTGGGTGTGAGTACTACTGTTGTAAGGATGGGTAACCTAGATAAACTCCAAGGGATAGAAAGATCATTGCCTTCTGCCTGCTGTAAACTGTTTCTCCTCTGTGATGCCCCTCTACCATGCCACCCTGCCTTGGAGCCAGCCAACTATGAACTGAAACTTTTACAAACTGTGAACCAAGTAATTTTTTTCTCCTTTTAACTTTGAGTGTCAGGCATTTTGTCTTAGCAATGAGAAAAGTAACTGAGACAGATTTTGGCACCAGGAGTGGGGTTGTTGCTAGTCTTTGGAACTGCCTTGTGGGAAGAGTTTGGAAAGATTTGGAGATGCCAGCTAAAAAAGCAGGCCTGGGGTGTCTTAAATTATACTTGATGGGAGATTCTGGTCAGAGCTCAGAAGACAAGAATGCTGAAAGGAGTACTGCTCATAAAGACCAGACTCAGGAGGTTTCTTCTGGGATGTCAAGTTGTACTGGTTGTTGGATGCCAGATGATGTTTGTTATTCCTTGGCAGAAAGTTTGCCTGCATTTTGCTTATGTCCAGAGACTTTGCCTGAGACTGAGATTAAGGCAGCAGACTAATCTAGCTGAAGAAATTCAAGGCAGCCTAAGATTGAGGCAGTAGCATGGCTACTGTTGGGGCCTTTTAGCCAGATTTATGTTGAGAATCAAGAGTAAAGAGCCCAGCAGAATAATTTAAAATGTTTTAGGTTTGGCCAGAAGGAAACTTCAATAAAGTTGTGGCCTGTAAAGATGTAACAGAGGAGAAATTGATCACTGAAAATATTAGCAAGAAAAAGCTAAGTATTTCAGAAAAGTACAATGGAAAAGATGCCCTAAGGATATCACAAGAACCAGAAGGGTTCCACCCTTTGCAGCCTTAAAATTGCAAAAGTAAAAGACTTTGCTTTGAGACTAGAGTCTTTGAATGCTCCAGAATGTCAGTGACTTTAGGGAGTTATTCTTCTGGATTTGGTTCAGGGGCACTTGACCCCTAAGCCAAGAGAGAAGGGAGCCTGGTTACAGTGCCAGCTGTCAGCAGACCTTGGCATCATCCATATGGTACTGGTTTTAAGTGCATGCCAAAATGCAAGAGTTGTTGGGTCAGGAAGGCTTCTACCGAGATTTAAGAAGGTATGGAAGTCCAGGTAGTGTGCCTCTGAGAGGACAGTATTTGAAGCTGTGAGCATGAAAGCAAAGGTGCAATGGAGAACCCAGGAAAAGAGAAGCCAGTAGCATGGATTATCTGAGGAAAGCTGAAGGAGTGAGCAAAGCTGACCCAAGAGAGAAATCAGCCAGAGGAACTACAACCACCAGAAGTGCCACTAGGGCAGAACCATTCAAGACCTTTGGAGTTCACATCTTGCCACAGATTGCTTCAAATACTGGACTTAATGTTTGCCCTGCTGGATTTTGGACTTCCTTTGGTCCTATTCCTTTGGATTTCTCTGTTTGTACCTTTTGGAATGGTAATTTTTATCTTGCGCCATTGTATGTTGGAAGTGTTCAAGTTTCTTTTCATTTGTACAGGGGTTCAAAGCTAAAAGTTTGTTGTAGATCTTGAGGAAATTTTTGACTTGAACTTTTCAGGGTGCTGAAAATGTTAGCAATGTGACAACTCTGAGAGATGGACTAAATGCCTCTTACATAAAGAGATGTGCATGAGTGTTTGGTGGTCAGGGGCTTAATATTATGGCTTATATGTAGACTTCTCCTCAAAGCCTCATGCAGTCATAGATTGAGACTTTCAGAGGTGGTTGGATCCAGGTGTGTGATGCTAAGATGAAGGATGTGATTCTAGGGTTGATTCATAGTGCAATGTTAGGAGTAAGGTTGCCCCACCCTGGGTGTGAGTGCTACCTACCTTAATGGTGGGTATCCTGGATACAATATGAGGAACAGAAAGATGACCATCACTTGTTTCTTGCTGCTTGCTATCTTGCTGCCTTTTGCCTTCTTCCTGCCATGAACTGTTTCTCCTCTGTGATGCCCTTCTACCATGCCACTCTTGGGTTCAGTCAACTACGAATGGAAACCTCTACAAACCTCTAAAAACCTTTCCTCCTTTAACTTTGAGTGTCAGACATTTTGTTTCAGTAATGAGAAAAGTAACTGTAAGACATATTCTTTGCCTCTTTCTAAGCTTTGAGCAGTTGTTAATATTTCTTGGTATGTAGGGACATCATTTCTTTCTCTACCTCTGTTGTCACATTCAGGGTATGTGTGTGAGTGTTTGTGTGTGTGTTTATTCTAGGTTCTTATAGGGACACTACCTATATTTAGGGTACTAACCCGTATGCCCTTCTCTTCACTAATTGCATCTGCAAAGACCCTTATCTTGGTAAGTTTCCTGTTGTTATAACAAGATAGATGAGACCAGAAAATTTATAAGGGAGAGAAGTTTATTTGGCTCACAGTTCTGGAGGCAAGAAACTAAGAACCTGATGGCACCTTTTGGTGAGAGTGTCATAATACGATAGAAGATGAGAGGCAAGTGAGCACATATAGAAGAGACAAAACACAAGGGGCAGATTCTTTATTACAGTGCTCTCATGGCAACTGATTTAGTCTCATTAGAGTAGAACTCACTCACTGGAGAAAAACATTAATCCCTCTCAATGACCTAACCACCCTTTAAATCCCCCACCTTTCACCATGACTAAAATAGCAATCGAATTTCAATATGAATTCAGAGGGAACGAATTATAGTAACCCTATTTTCAAAGAAGGTCATGTTCTGAGGTTCCTGGTGAATGAGAATGGGGCAACACTATTTAACCCAGTGCAAAGAAGAATATATAGAAACACACACACACACACACATGCCCATAAACACATACAATTAAACCTACTATCCAGCTAAATTCAGTCTTTAGTGAGTTAGACTTGGAGACAGTCAATGGAATTCCACTTGGGAAAGGAACTGAAGTGAAATAGTCTACTCCTCTAGTCTTTTCTGAGCCATCAAACTCGATTCTAAACAAGGCTCTCTTCCTCTAACTGTATTCTTCCAATTACTCTCCCTACACATCCTATGTGTGTGCATTCTCTCTCTGTCTCTCTCTCTCTCTCTCTCCCTCTGTCTCTCTCTGTCTGTCTGTCTGTCTGTCTCTGTCTGTCTGTCTGTCTGTCTCTCTGTAAGGCTATGAAAATTGTTTACAACTGAATCTCCAGTACTTGCAGACAATGTACTATGTCTCCTCTGTTTGGGAGAAAAGTACACTGTCGCCACTGCTGACAAGCATCACACAGATGTAGGCCCTTGAAATGCATTTGCCATGGTTGACCAGAAGTAGTATATGTGTGGGGGTGGGGGCAAGGGGAGGGTGGAAGACCAAGGGCTAATGAACTTTCTGTCAAAGGAACTCAATTCAAGAAGGTGGACAGAGGACTGTGACATTGGAGCATGACTCTAGTAGTTATAACTCCCTGTTGGCCTTAGGTAAAGAGGTCTTATTAGAACTCATTCATCATGTGCCAAAGATGTCTTGGGCCACATTTTGGTTCACTGAGGGGTCTGCACAATTCAGGGCATGCAGGGTGCAGTCTCAAAATTAGTCACAGCAGGCTCTGATGTGCAAAGAAAGCATAGTTTCTTAACTTTCTATAACTGATCCATGGTCCTTAAATGTCTCCTGCAGCCACACTGTGACTAATGGGAGGTGCCAGTAGGACTGAAATTTAGTCCAACCTAGTAAACTTAGGCTATTCCAGTAAATCATCTCTTTGGGGTGAGTCAGTTTTTCCAGTTTACACCATTCTTCCTGTTCTCCTCCAAGATGGGACCTGGGTCTGTGGAGGCTCAAAGACTTTTGGCTGTTGAGGAGAGGGAGGCCTCCTTGAGTTGTGCTTGTCTGTAACTGTGAGCCAGCTACCATTTGTGGGTGTTTGGGCTACTGTTAGCCAGACTGCATGGAGGAAGTTCACTGCTACTTTGTGTAGCTGGGGCACTATGGCATGTTTTCTCGTGGCTTGGACAAGGCTCAAGGTCCTCCCTGCTGACTCAGGCTTGCCACAGCCCTCACTGGCACTCTGGGCTCTCTGAGATCTAGTAGGAGTCCTTTCCAGGTCCACAAGCACAGTGAGGCTGTTCTTCCCTCTAGGGCCAAGGGCAGGTACTGGATGGGTCTTAAGAAGACACAGTTTGGAGCTCTGGTTGTCCCATTTCTGATTTCTTCACTCTAACTTTAGTTATTCTCAGGTATTCCTTTGATCTGGACAAGGATAGGATCCTTAAAATGATACAAATGTGGTATAGATGGTGCACAACTCATGATGTTTTGACTTAAGATCTTTTACTTTATGATGGTACAAAAACAATACACATGGAGTACACAAACTACTTCAAGTTTTGAATTTTGATCTTGTCCTGGTCTAGCAATATACTGAATGATACTCTGGTGACACTGGGCAGTGGCATTCAGCTACAACTCCCTTTCAGCCACATGATCACCAGGGTAAACCACCAATACCTGACAGAGAACTGTGTTGCTAGGCAAGGATGTTTGGTAGGTTAGCTGTATAAATGCATTTTGACCTAATTTATGATGTGTTTATTGGATGTAACCTTATCCTAAATCAAGGAGCATCTGTATTGCATCGCTACACTGCCCTGGATAGTTTGCTTTTCTGAATCTCCAGGAGGAGGGCAGATACTGGAGGTACAGTAAAGGTTTTAATGTAAAAAAGAGAAAGCTGGGGATAAAGTATGGCAAAGAAAAGGCAAATCAGATATGAAGCATTCAACTCTTGACTAACACTACTGAATAGGACTTTCCGGAATGATGGACATATCCTGTATCTGCACTGTTCACATGGTAACCATTAGCCACAGGCGGCTCTCTAGCACTTTAAATGTGACTGGTGTTTTTAAGGACCTGAAAATTTAATTTAATTTAATCTGAATCATTTAAAGTTAAATTTAAATGCTCACATGATGCTGGTGGCCACCACCGAAAAGCCCACATAAAATGTGGAGGTATAGAGCTGCACTGTGCAATATGGTAGCCACTAGCATCATTTGAGTTGTGGCTTGGTTGGAAGAAGGAGCAAGCCATACAGAATCTGGAGGTAGCACCTTCTGAGCATGAGGGAAGCCCTATGTTAAAGTCCTGTAGCTAGAGGGATAAATGTGATTGGAGTAGTATAATCTACTGGGAAAGTAACAGGGAAGATTGAAGTGGGAGGCAACCAAGTCAGAGCTGGAGCACTGGATTTATGAGTCATCATCCTAGAACGTCAGGAAATTTTAACTTCATTCTAAGTCCACTTCAGATAAAAGATGGGTTATCTAGTCCTCTCAGCAAAGAGCAGATTGAATGGGAAATGGATGCAGGGAGTTCACACAGGAAGCTGCTATAGCAGGACAAGTGTCAAGTAATACTGGCAGGTTGACTCAGCATGTGGTAATGAAGATAGAGAAAAGTGAATGGACTCAGGACATGTTTTTGGGTATAGCCAATAAACCACAGGTAGACCATGTGGAGTCCCAGAATGACTAAGAGCAGTATGGTTTGCTGTGATAAAAGAGTGGCAGGGGAAGTAGGTGTGAGAGCAAAGTAAAAAATTCTATTTTGGTTTTATCAGGTATCAGAAATGGAGATGTTTGGATATAGAAATACGAACGTCAGTGGCAAGGTTATGACTAGTACAAATACACATTGGATTTAAGTGATGCGATTGAATGAGGCCAACTAAGACTGCATTTTTACAGAAAGGAAAAAGCTAGGTCTCAACTCAAGGAGAACTGAGTATTGAGGATTATTTTGTTGATTATTTATAGTGCTCCCATTCTTGGTTTGGACTTTCAGGTTGGTAAATTCTCCCAATGGCAATACAAGGCCCTCCAACCAAAACAGTTCCTCTATTGACCTGGGCAGTTGACTGTGGGTTCGCCTGAAGACCCTACAAATGCCTCTAATAAAATCCAATTATAATACTTGCAAGGACCCATTACCATACATTCCAAAACTAATGTCAGAGTGATGCTTCCTGGGGCATTTGCCATTCTCTTCTGGTGGATCCAGCATCTTTGATTCTCCTTACATTTGAAAAATTGACCCATTTTTTAGTCCCACCTTCCTCTACAGATTTCACAGAGAGCCATCTTTTGGATCCGGGACTTTTGTTTCTTAGAACACATTCTCCATGACTGGTTTGCCATCCTGGGAGACTGTATGAGCTACTTATTATCCTTTAATAAATTTTTTCTCTGCTAAGTCAATGTTGATGTTTGAGTTTCCCAGGAAACAGACTCACAGAGATCTGTGTGTAGGAGGAATCTTTTAAATTAAGGGGAAAAAATTTTTTTTGGTAGGGGAGATTCCTTTTAGGATTAACATCAGTGAAAGGTGAAGAATGCAGGGTAGGGCACAGGCTGGGGAGGCACTTGGCTGTGACGAGATACCAGTAGAATCTTCATTTAATTCCATGGGAACCCCTAGGGACCCTTTAGAGTTGCCCTGACTGAGCTCTGGAAGTGGGATTTTCTTTTAATCCCTCACCTTGTCCACAGTCCTTAAGCACAGATTGCCCTAAAGAAGTGACATATTCTTTGATGAGGTGACTTCCTTAGATTGCCAGCCATGCCCGGTCAGTAATGCAACTGAGACTGATTCATTATCAGCAGCACTCTCAGTCTCCACCATAAGCTTTACGGTTTGCAAGCCCATTACCCTAAATTCTAATAATAATACTACGATGGTCAATTTCCGCAGTTTGAGTAAGAAATTAAAGCTCAGAAATATTCAGTGAACTGCTAGAGAAAAGTGGAGATGAAACTCAAACCCTAGTCTCATAGTGCCAATTCATTTATGTAGTATTTATTTATTTTGCCTGTACCATATTGAACATTACAGAGACAAGCCAACATACATGATAAGCAACCACACAAGAACCCAAGTAGGTCTTGAGCAGTTTTAAAATCTTGGATCTTTTCTCAAAAGATTCCAGGCTTAGACAGTATTGGGCCAATGGATTGCAGTTGGGACCACCACTTATGAAAGAACCTTGGTATGACTTATATCTTGTTGTTTCCCCAAAGCCTTGTGCACTTTTTGGAGCTGGCTGGATCTAGGGCATGTGATACTAGGATTAAGGGTGTGTGGTACTAAATTAGTTCATAGATTGGAATTAGCATCATTCCAGGTGGCACCATCCAAAAGGCTGGTAGCCTGGATGAGACAAAAAAAAAAAAATGTAGGCTGAATGCTTGCTGCTCACTGCCTTCTGCCAGCCACACCATGGACTCTTTCTCTTTGCAATTCCCCTCTGCCGTGCCACTCTGCCACGGAGCCAGCTGACTATGGACTGAAACCTCTACAAACTGTGAACCAAAATAAACCTTTCCTCCCTACCTTTGGGTGTCAGATATTTTGTCTCAGTAGTGAGAAAAGTAACTAAGATAAAATTTATCCTATCCTATGGGGAATGAAGAGGAGACCACTAAACAGTAATCAAAGCCCCATGACAGATACTACCAGGTAACATTAGACATCTCTTCCTTCCCTCATTTATATTCCCTCCCAGGGTCCGCAAGGCAGTCAGGGTCTGAGAGATCTTTAAATTCTGCCACTGAAATGCTCTTCTATGACATACGGAAGGCAGGAGAGAGGTGGGACTTTTCCTACAGCTGTACTGTGTACATGCAAGTGCCAACAAAATCAAGTAGCACCAGCCAGACCCACCTTCCACTTCCTGGTCACCAGTGTCTGGAACAGAGGTGGCAGTCACAGCAAGTGTTCTGATCTCCAGCTGCATCTGCAGTGACTGACCTTGAAACCAAAAGTCTGGCAGCCATCCCTTGTTTTCTATTCCTTGATCCTTCCAAAAATTTGGTATGCATTTAATTTTCTCACTCTGATTTCAATGCATGTAATGGCTTTCTATTTGCTGCATGTGAACCCAAGCATGACACCAGTCAACAAGTCCACATTTCCACACCTGTACAGGACACAGGAGGCAAGTGGAGTGAAAATGCTCTTCCCCAGAGAGCAACATGTATTGGACCATAGTGCAAACTGGGTCTCTGAGTACTGAGATGACTCTTTGGGGAAATAAAATAAATGAATTAAAGAAACTAATGGGTTTTATTGTGACATTTACATTCATGCATATATTGTGCCTTGATTATGTCTGTCTTCTCTTCTGCCCTCTCTTGGGAATGAGGGAAGAGGACTAGGAATGCAAGAAGACAGCGACTAATCAGGTGCAAGCTAAGGATACTTCTACGCCCTTTCCTCTTACTCTCACTCCCCTCCCCTCCCCCTTCCCTATTAGTCTGTGTGTTTCTTAAATTGAAGCCTTGTTTTGCTGCATGGATTGTAGTATTCAAGCTTTATGTCTCTGAAACTTAGTCCCAGGATAGACATGTCCTATATCTTTTTTTTTTTTTTTTTTTTTTCAGCACCGGGGATTGAACTCACAGCCTCATGCCTGCCAGATAGGCGCTTAAGCCACTGAGCCAAACTCCCAGCCCTACTTTTTTGAGGCAGCGTCGCACTATGTAGCTCAGGCCGGCCTTGTGCGTTGTACCCGAGCTGGCCTCGAACTCACAATGCTCTACCTACCTCAGCCTCCCGAGTGCTGGGATTAAAGGCGTGCACCACCACGCCCGGCTTGTCCTATATCTTTTTGATCCAACATGCCAGTACATAAGGAGATAAGGTATGAAACCTCACCAGAATACTTCCTGGCTCACCATGTTAACAAAAATCTTCTCAAATAGAGCAGATACTCAAGAACTCACGGCCACTGGCAGTTAGCCAAGTGTCCGCTGAAATTGAGGCACCAAAAGAACGCTCTATGGGTCCCACCCCCAAGGAATGTAGGAAAAGCAGTGAGGTTTTAGAAGTCAAGTTACTTGGAGTTGTAACCATCAAAAACAGAAGGCTCTTTAGAAGGATGTCATTTATAGAAGAGGAAAGGGCCAAAACTTCAGAGTATATTGCTCTGCAAATTCAAGCACGAAATGATTATTCAAGGACAGCTTGCCCACAAATGCAGAACCTGGGAACCAGAAGATGCTATAAAACTACTGATTGAATGCTACACAAGGTAGAAAGGAAGTAAAGTAATGTGCAGGCACCTAGGTTTTTCTTTTTCTTTTTCTTTTTTAACAAGAGTCAAATTTCTACTCATGAGTCTCTTTCCATGTTTCAGGCAACAGCTGGTCCCACTTTATCGTTGTGGGTACAATGAGTTCTAGTAAATCCTGTGTAATAGATGTATTCATATGCTCCATTCTTTTTTAACAATCTTCTTAATTAGGGTGCTGTCCTTTTAAGCAAAACATTTATATAGTTACTTTATTGCATTTGACTACAGTATTAGCTTCAATAGACTTAATATAATTTTATGGGTTTTTAAAAAAAATTGCTATACAATGAAGAGAACTTATTTTGTTATCAGTGTGGACTTATTCCCCTGGACACTTAAGAGCTATTGGTGCAGAGGCTTGTGAACTGTTGTTGAGAAGGAAAGATCCTAAAGATGTGGTAGATCGCGGTGGTTCTGCCATTTATTAGCTTAACTCTGGAGCTTCAATTTCCTTTCTATAAAATGAGGGCAATGTCTTCCTTGCCTACCTCATGGAGCAACAGTGAACATGGAATAAAAATTTGCCCATGAAAGTACATTATTATTTTGTACACGTCCAGGGCTATGGCCCAATATAGGAAGATCCTGTCCACACACCCATGTGAAAGTGGTGCTGCTGCATGGTTTTAGAGGTAGGAAGGTAAACTTAGCTTTTCAGGAGGCATGGATGGTGGAGAGCAAAGAAAGCTTTAATGGTTTGGAAAAGATGATGGGGCATAAGCAGAGATGAGAGGAGGGCCCAGGGCATTTTGAGAATGAGGTAAGAGGGCCAGGAGCAACAGAGAACAGGTGTGGGGTTAATCGGGTATAAGTGATGGTACGGTACAGGCCAGCATTCTGATATATATTCTGTGCCTCCTTTTCTTTATAGCAAGCTGCTTTCCAGGTTTCTGCCTATCCAGTCTTGCCCAAAACATCATTCATACATTAAAAATTAGAAAATTCTTCTTTTCAGCAAATGAACGTTCTATACTCTAGAGCACTAGAATTCCACATATCTGAGTTAGGTGACCCCGCCCTCTTTAAACATCAATGAAATGAACTTAAATGACATTAGGCATCAGTTATCCACACAACATAGCAACGTTTATTACAAGGAGTACAATTTCCAAATTTTAAAGCAAAGAATTATGAAGTTACTCAGAGTACCTTTTGAATAACATTATCACCATGACTCCAATATATATTTGTATTCTTTTTCTTTATTATTATGCATCATAGAGCCAAAGAATATCAGTAACTTCTTAAAATCATTGGAGTGAAATCCAAGATAAGTTCACTAAGAAAATTCAATTATTCAAAGCCCAGTTGTTTTACCTGCTTCTTTTAAATATATCAACGTTTCAGTGCATCCTAAAGTATATAGGTTTGGAAGTGGTAGTCTTAGAATAAAAAGATCACTGTACTTGGAATCAGAAAACATAGATTTGAATCCACTCTTAACATTTTATGGCTGGGGAAATTTGATCAAGTGATTGTAACTGCTGGGTCTCACAGCATCTACTTTACAAAGCAAGGCTCAAATGTGATAATGTGGATAAAAACTTCGGAAAAACTGATGCTTTATTGATTATGCGTTATAGTTATGGACAAATGTCATTATTTATTGCTATCTAATCAATATTAGAAAATCTCAAATATTTTATATCAAATAATGATCTACAAACTTCCTATCTGCAGATCAAGGTGGGTGGGAGCCATTCTTTTCCTTTTTGGCTTCCTTCCCCTCCTCTCGCACTTTAATATTTAATTTAATAGCGGCCATGCCCTTCTTGGCTGACCTCTCAATTAAGGATCAAAACACAGAGTCTTCCTGCCAATTTCAATCTGTCCACCTGCTGTCCAAATACAGAAGCTTTTATACATCCCAATATGATCCTGAGAATCTATACCCCTAGGATTTGTAAAGGGAAATGCGGACTAATCTTGTACTTCTGTGTGAATGAAGACTGTTCAAGGAATACAGCTAGACGTAGAGGCCAGTGATTTTCTACACCACAGTGTGACTGACTCTGAGCCCCTCTGGCTGCATAACTCCAAAACTGAAAACTCGGATATTTCCTTTCATGCAGTGTAAGGTGAAGGAAATGTCAAACGGTAAGTAGAAAACAGTGCGAAAACATATTCCCATATGTGAAGACCTGCAGCAAGCTAAATGCTGGGACTTGTGTGTATGGGCAACAGTGAACACCATTTTTTTCTTGTCTATGTTCTGAACTGGTTGAGGAATAAAATAATAGTTTTAGCAAGTAAAAAGTGAAACATTACCTTTACTACTGATAATGTTAATGTAAGGACCTGACTACCAGGCACAGTGGCACATATCTGTAGTCCCAGTAATTTGGGAGGCTAAGGAGAAGGATCACTTGAGCTCAGGAGTTTGAGATCAGCCCAGACAGCAGAGCAAGACTCCATTTGGCAAAAAGAAAATAGACAAAAAAAGAGTAGCATGCCTTAACAACTAAAAATAACTTCCCAGTATATTCTAATACTTAAGGTCATGCCTTATATGTCCACCAAATGAGTTTGACACATGTGATGAAGGTGAGGCCTGCTTTGAAGATTTTTCCCACTTATGAGACTAATGATGACCTGTGCTCCCTGCAGGTGGACCCACTCCCTAGGAAAAGGGAAGGAGAAAAATTAGGGGCTTGGGAATGCATGCTCGGGTCCTTTAAAACTCCTCCTAAGGAGGGATGAGGAGGAGGAAGTGAGTGGAACTGTCTCAACATAGGTGGAAATCTGGCAAAGTAAGATTCCTCTATAAGAGATCAACCTATCTTTCATCTTGAAAGTAAATTTCTATCAGAGAAGTTAACTGTGAAGTAGCAGCTGTGCCTCTTAAAGCTGCAACTGGGTTAGAAGAGCCGTACTTCAAGAATTGCTTGTATATTGCAAAATATTCAGCTCCCACGTTTCCTCCCCCTTCTTGCAACCCTTTCTCCTCGAGGCAATCTACCGTGCTCATTATAAACCCATCCATCAACCCAAGCCTAGTGAGACAATAGTTGAAGAGCAGTTGGAAACAGAGAGATTGAGCAATGGCTGGTTTCCAGATCACAGAGGCAATGCTATGAAACACTTTGCAAGATGGCATTTTTCCCCTCCCTCTGCCTGGATTATTTCTCAGTGTTCCTGATTCTGCTGGCAGTAGTCCTGTTGAATTCAAGAAAACCATATGAAATCCATCCTGGGTGTTGCCAAAATAAATTGTTAATCGTATCAGATGTAGCACCAAAGAGTGTTCCATCATAGTCAATTTTCTGTTTTGTAACCATTCCCCTTTGCTTCATTCAGGATCTGCCAAGAGGAGAGGAAGCGCATGTTGTACATGCCACATCTTGTTATCTGCTGGAGGAGAGAGAACAGGGGGAGGTTGATGGGTCAGGATGACGATGCCTCTAACACTAACAAGAGATGTTTATTGTAGTTCAATTTCAATTATCCCCCTGGAGATATTCAGCATTTGGAATCCTCAACTATGTCCTTAAAGCTTGAGAATTTGAGAATCTCATGGAGGTTTGATTTGTGCAAAGTGGAAATGACCAACACGATGTGTTCCTGCAGATTTCAATATGGTTTCTTTAGATGCAAACATTATATAAAATGACTGTAAGTAACTGCCTGCACTATCTGATTCAATTATGTGGGGCCAAGCTTAGCCAAGCACTTAGGAGAAATAAAGAAGTGATATTTAGGAAAAAGAAGATTCACATTTTCCTCCTGTAGTAGGAAATAAAATCCAGGAGTGCTATTTCACTGAGCTATACCTCCCATTTGCCCCCCACCCCCACTTTTTATTTTGAAACAGGATCTAACTAAGTTGTTTATGTGGGACTTGGTCTTGTGATCCTCCTACCTCATCTTCTCTAACTGCTGCAATTATAGGCAAGTGCTGTTGTGACTGGCTCAATTTTCTTTCTTTTCTTTTCTTTTTTTCCCCCCTTTTTTTGAATAAAAGTCAATGGATAAGCAATAACCAAAATCTGTCCTAAAGTGGATCATTTCAACATGTGTATTTTAATCATAACAGATCCTGAATTCCTTTGACTTGATTCTGCGCCCCTATACATTTATAGTATTCTACAGGTGTTAAAATGAGCACACTGGAGGACTATGCAGTTCTTAATATTAATTATGACACAGGACCAAACAATGAGTTGATAAAATTTTTTAAAAGGAGAGATTTTTGTTCAAGCCACAGGTACTCAGGTAAACAAATTCAACACTCTTCTTTGGTCTCCACTTAACCAAAGTTCAACTACTTTTCAAGATAAAACACCAAATTTACTTGCTGTCATTTTAATAGCAGTTTGGTTCTGGTGACTCCCATCACATCTACTCCTGAAAATGTATTTTGATTTCACTGTTAATAAAGCAAGTCCTATTCACCAAGTTTCATTTTCTATGACTCATTTAAGCAGTGATTTATGCATGCTGATCTGTTCGGATTTAAAGATCTCACTGCTCTTCTAAATTTGGAAATGAATCCAACCTGAACAGGAATCATGATTCCAAGTCTAAAGTAGAAATATACTATTAGAAAATTTCTGACACCCGCAAAGCCAGCCTGAGTTTATCAGTGTACACAAGGGTTGAAGACTTGATACCCAGAGCTGGTTAGCTTGATATGGGGAGGCATTTAATTTAGCAAGGACTAAAGGAAAAAGCAGTGTGGGTACCACTGTACTGTAATTTCAACTCTACACTCCCAAATATGAAATTTCAATCCAGTCTGTAAATTCTGACAATGGTGCTTCTATGAGAACAGAAAGATGTGTGACAGTGTGGGTGTGGTGGGGAGAAAATGCACATAGTTTGTGGTGAAGTTGGGACAGTAACAAAGCCAGCAGAGATATGGGTGTCTTTTTATTATCATCAGGTGCTGGAAAATCTTCCACCATGTCAGAGATAAAATAACTTTCCTTCAAAGATCTTTTATTGGTCTAGTTCTGCATAACTGCTGTTCTTAGTGTTGAATGTAATAATACAGTTACACCTCAATTGAACAGATGCTCTTATTTATCATTTAATAAATATTACAGTCTACATGGCAGTTACCTTGTAATGGTGCCTCAGCCCTGTGACACAGATATATACACCATTCATTTTGAGAGCAATTTCACATACATTGTAGCTCATTTTATTTATTTTTCTTTAGATTTTGGTTTTTCTCCAGTCTCTGTGGTATAAAGTTAAATAAAAGAAAAATTTCATTGTTTGCATTTCCCTACTGGCCATTATTATTACTCAGTTTATTTCACAATGATTCCTGAGCTAAAGTTGTCATAACTACATTGAGTACACCATATAGGCGAAATTGCAGAATTTTGTACTTTGAAAAAGTACAAGAAGTGATCAGGGAACTTATTTGTGAATGAATAAATGAACAAATAAATCCTACATTTTCATGCAAAGATTTGAGGTAGCAATTAAGAAATACCTATCAAAAAATTACCAACTGCAAACAAAACATGATGTGTATAGAAAACAGAAATGAGGATGAGGAAATAAACCAGAGTGAAGGAGAGGAGCACACTTATGAACACTGTAAGGTCTTCTGTTGTGGGCATTAAGCCTTTACTTTGGCCAAAGAAAATATGTAGAGGGAAACAGGCACTGTACTAGGGTATGATTAGTGCAATTTAAAATGACATGGCAGAAAGAGTACTGACTACAAGTATTCAATGACCAACTATATTCCTTGAGGTACTCTGATCTGTAATCTCTGTAATCTGTGATCACAGTTATAGTCGATTATAGGCTAACTCATAAATAAGGACAATACAACAGGGTAAATATCCTAGTGGTTCATGTAGAATGGTCTGCTATCCACCAAAGTTTGCTAATCTGATGGTAGAGTAAGAAGAAATAGAAAGAGGCATGTAATGAAAAGGCATAGCCTATATAGAGGCACAGAGTAGTAAGAGTGAGAAAAGCATGAAACATGCAGCATAACTGGGATGGGGCATCTCATCCAAGGGGCAGCAGGACTTGAGAATGTCAGGCAGCAACCTGCTCTTGAAGGACAGCAGGAGTAGGCAAACTATGGGCCTCAGTTCAAATATGTCTCCCAGCTTGTTTTTGCAGGTAAACTTTTATAGAAATCCAGTTATGCCCATTCTTTCCCTATCATTATGGCTCCTTCTTGGTTCATTACAACAGCAAAATTGAGTGGATGGTAGAAACCACAGTGTTGTGACAGAGTACACATGACTCTCAGAAAAAGAATTAACTATGCACTGTATGTGCTTAGGAAATGAAATTTTAGAGCTGCAAATGTTCCAACACTTGAATTAGGAGGAGGTCGTCCACCAGAACCAATCAAGAAATGTTCCAGGTAACTGTGTAAGTGTATAAGGAGTGAAGAGAGTGATGGAGTCGTTTCTATTTGCTTAGAAGAGGTATTTCATAGAGACTTTTGCATTGCAAAGAAATGATAATTTTCCTTCCTGTATTTCTTCTCTTTCCAAAAGTTGTGTTGTTTTACATTTTACATTTAAATCTATAAATCTTTGACCTACTCTGAGTTCTTTTTCATATAAATTGTGAATTTGGGTTAAGATTTTTTTATTAATTTATTTTTTGTTGCCATTGGGTGTCCAGTAGCTCCAGCATCATATGTTGAAAGGTGAGAGGGAGGGGGGCAGGTTATAAAATTAGGACATGCTATACCTATCCTGGGTAATATTCTTGATTCTGGTGGATGACATTTTTCCCTGACTATCCTATGGTTATGTTGATCTATTAATTAGGATTTCCTCAAGTCTTGATTTGCTAATACTATGTTTCAGCTAATTAAGAAAAACCAGATATTCATGAAACAAAATAATTTTATGCGGCATCTTCATGCTTATGAGGCATGCTATGAGTGCAACACAGTGGTGAGACCATGGACTCTGGTCAGACTCTAAACTGGCCACTCAGTTTTGTGCCTTTGGCTCGGTCTCTCATCTGTCAAATGGGAATAATTGTGGGACCTGCACTAACAAGAGGTGGTTGTAAAGGTTAATGAATTATACAGTTCTAGTCACACTATAAGCCCTTAATAAATCTCCACCATTCTCATTTCTAGAAGTGTTTCGATGGAGTTTAACCCTGACTCTAGACATGGCATAACATTGTATCCAATTACTTCATGTCATCACATTTGAAAGTAAAATGAGAGATTTTCTTCTGCTTCAGCCTGTTAGTAATTACAGAAATAGGAAACTGGGAGTCCTTATATTTGAAAATAACCCAGATTTCATTAGTTATTACATTCGGTTCCTAGGCTGCCATAACAAATTGCCACAAACTGCCTTAAAATAATAGAAATTTATTCATTTGCAGGTCAGAAGGCTAGAAATCTGAGTTCCTGGTGTTGGCTGAGCCTTGCAGCCTCTGAAGGCCCTAGGAGTGAATCCTTCCTCTCCCTATCTTCTAGGGGCTCCTGACAATCTTTGGTGGTCCTTGGCCTGTAGCTGACACTCAGACCTCTGCCTTTATCACCATATTCCCTCCTTCTCTCTCGTATGTCTGTCCCTGTTTGTTGGATTTAGAGCCCACCCAAAACTTGTATGATCCTACCTGGTGGCATACAGTTTTTCTACGCATATTTCCCATCTGTAGCTTCTGGTTATGAGAATCATTTACTTGTCTTTTGACACTGGCTTCCTCTCTGTCCCTCTTAGTCTTGCTGTGCACTGAGGCACAGCCACCTTCAAGACAAAGCTTCTGAAGTCCAACTCTTCATCATTTCACCTCTTGCCTGGAAAAGACCCATACAAGCAGATAATTCTTAGCACTGGGATTATGCTTTATCATTTGGAATACTTTCTATTGGAGAATTCAATATTTTCTCTTAGAAAATAGATTTAAAGTTGCAAACAGTCAATTCAAACTATTTTTAGAAATGCTGTCAGTTCCTTGTTGTGGGACGCCTGCATTGTTAATACACTTCACACAGGATTTGAGACTGTCATCAGAGCCCCGGTGAGATTCCAGTATTAGGGCAGTCCATCCTGGTAACACTATGTGCTTGATTTGTAAGAAATCAATATCATTAAATATAAAAAATATTATTTTTGACAGATTCATAAAGTCAATGCACTTATTAGACAAAATTCTAACTTACACAAACATAATTTGAGTATTAGAGTTTTTTTAGTGTAGATTCTTCTAAAATTGGAGCTTGGGCTAAGGTCTCAGGTCTGGGGGGTTTGAGAGGTTGTCCTGGGAAATAGAAGAGAGTGAGTATGAAGAATGAAAGGAGCAGATAGAAAAGAAAATGGGGCGGCATAGTCAAGGTCTAAGTCACTGCCACAGGTAATGGAGGCTGTATCAGCCGGGACATTGGAAGAGCGTGGAGAAAACCTCCCCACATCCTCCTTTTGAAACTACAAAGACTTCAGAGTCTCCCACCTTCCTCTCTGCACAAAATGAGGGCTATCTCTGGGGTAGTTAGCTATCTCACACCCTCTAATCCGCACTCACTTGGGAGAAGATGTTTCAACAGAATGTTCTTACCATAGGTTGCTGGCAGCTCATAAGACTTGGCTCACATGTAACTATTCCTACAGCTGCAACTTCAATCAAAGGTGAGCTAAAGGGAAGTAATACAGGCACTGGACACATATGTTACATTAGAATTACCCCATTTGTTTGTTTGTTTGTTTGAGACAAGCTGTCACTGTTTAGTTCAGATGGCCCAGAACTTGCAGTGATCCTCTTGCCTCAGCCTTCCCAGTGCTGGGATTATAGGCATGTCACACCACACTCAGCTCTCCTTTTTGTAGAGGATAAAATTTTCATTGTGGTTGTCATCTGAAATTTAAATATCCTATGAATTAGAAGTGTCATATTGTATGTTTCTTTTACAAGTAAAATACAACTGAGGCGTTGTGACTTTACATAATTCATGTAATGTTCTTGTGTTAGCTTTTCACACTGGGACACAACATCTGACATACACAATTTAAAAGAGGAGAAGTTTAATTTTGCTCATGGGTTCAGGAAATTCAGGCCATGGTAAGCTGGCTCCAAGGAACATCATAGCAGAAGGAAGTTACCAGGAAAATTGCTCATGCCATGCTGCCATCAGCACCAGAGAGGAAGGAGCCAAGGGATCACATTGATTGTACAAGGTCACTCCTTGTGTCCCCACTCAGACACACCCACAAGTGTGCTTTGCTAACTCCCTGCTGTTTCTTAGCCAAGTTGATGTACCATGATTAACAGTCACAGTCACATCAGCTAGGATGCTTTGCACTGCAAGTACAAGAAGACCCATTCCATCGCAAGATGGTACCAAGAGACTGCTAGAGTTTACCATGTTGTGAGAGTCACCCTGGACTGTGAGATATTGACAACCTAGGTCTCAATTCTGCCAATTGTAGTTTTTGGTCTGTCGTCCATTCCCTGCTACAAGTAGCTACATCAGGGCTTCTCATTGGGTGGTCTGAGTGGGGACAATTTCTAGGGCTCTAGCATGACATGGTAAGTGTAGCCAAGGTTTTCTATCCCTAGATAATCACTTCTCTGGAAAAGGTTCTGGAATGTTCATGTTCTAAGTGCTCCCCAAACCATGGTATGATGTCCAAGATCTAGAGAGGGAAGAAAGTAATCCTGAGACTATGGCAGGCATAGCTCTAGGTGGTGACTTTAACACCTGTCTTTGTATGTATTTGATATGTCTAGCTGGGTGTGGTGGTGCATGCCTGTAACCCCAGCATTTGGGAGGCTGAGGCAGGAGGATTGCCTTGGGTTCATAGTGTAGCCACCCTGGGCTACATAGTGAATTCAAGGCCAGCCTGAACCACAGAGCAAGACTTTGTCCCAAAAAAAACAAAATACATAAATAAATGAATAAATAAATAAGAAACATCTACCTATCTATAGTAGATATTAACATTTAGTGGTGTTCACTACAGGATGCTCTCTGCAGGGTTCCTGCTTTACTAATATATCTATAAATTAGAACTTTGTATTGTTTTGAAATATTCGATATGAGAAAATTTCATTAAATGAGAATTTACATGAATACAAGAAAGTTCAGCATTAAATTGTTAATGAGAGAAAATGATCTATTGAGCTTGTCAAATACAATTTCAATTATTGTTTTTAATAGCTTTTAAAATGATTTAATTTTTTTATTCCCTACTTTTGTGAAGTTTCTTGTTATAAGTTATACTCAAGTATTTGAAGATAATGTTACAAATTTTGATTAGCTACTGCATGTAGCCATTTCAAGCATAAATCTCTGGTTTAAAAGTGTTAGGTTCACAAAAGCAAGACAAGTTCCTCATCAAATGTTTTTATTTAGAATGTTATACAAATTGAGTATTCTGTGTACTGTCTCATGATTTGCATTTTCTTCTCCATATCTTCATTATATAATATGAGCTTCCATAAAAATCGTATGCCAGTGTAACATGTAAACCTTATCATATAGCATCATCTATGAGTGCCATATCATAGAAAACACATAGAAACCACTGAAATATAGCAAGGGATTATCCTTGATAAGAGATGTGTTGCTTACTTGTCTCTCACTGCTGGGGCAAATACCTGATACCCAAAGTTAAAGAAGGAAAGGTTTATTTAGCTTACAGTTTGTGGAAGTTTCAGTCCATAGTCAGCGGGCTCCAAGGCAGAGTGGCACATGGCAGAGGAACAACAGTTCATGATTGTAGAAGACAGCAAAAGGAACAAGAGCAAAAAGAGAGTGTGCAGAGATGACTCATTCTGTCCCTTACATTGTATACAGTCTATCCACCCTAGGGTAGTGTAGCACTCACACCCATAATCCCAACATTGGGCCATGAATCGATGACAAATCCTAGAAGCCTGCCCCCATGACTATATGAGGCTTTGGGAGGAGATCCAGACACAAACCATAACACTCCACCCCTGCACTCCCTCTCAAAGATTTGTGCACATCTTTTATGCAAAAGGCATTTAGTACATCTCTTAAGAGTTGCCAAAATCCTAACAGTTTCGGGATTGCTGAGAAATCCAAGTCCCAAGACTCTTCTGAGGTGCAAGGCACACTCTTAGCTGCCAGCTCATGTATGAATGAAAAGAAAGTTAAATGCTTCCAACATTCAGTGGCACAAGATAAACATCACCATTTTAAAAAGCACAAACAGGAATACAAAGGAATGGGACCAAAGCAAGTCCAAAATCTTTCAGAGCAAACATTAAGTGCTTTACTTCCACATGGACCATCCAAAGCAATCTGTGGCAAAGCTGTGAGCTGCAAAATGTTTGCATGGCTCTGCTCCTATGGCACTTCCAGTGGTTGTAGCTCCCACAACTTCTCTCTTGGGCACACTTTGCTCCCAGCCTTGCAGCTTTTCTCAGATAATCAATGTTCCTGGCTTCTCCGAACTTCTGGGGTCTCCACGGCACCTTTGGATTCACACTCACAGCTTCACATATTGCCCTCTATGGTGTACACTGAAATCTGGGTAAAATATTTTTAACCTCTGAACTCTTGCATTCTGCATGTACCTAAAACCAGCACCACACAGATGATGCCAAGGTCTGCTGCCAGCTAGAACAGTAGCCAGGCTTTCTTCTCTCTTGGATATAGGGGTCAAGTGCCTTGATTGTGGGCATTCTGAACCTGATTCTGAGGAACAAATTCTCTACACTTCTACCATTCTGGAACCTGGTGTGACCACCACCATTTTGGAACCTGGTGAGGCTGCTGCTGCCATTCTGGAACATGGTGCTCTGTGGCTTTCCCCTCAGAGCAAAGTCTTTCACTGTTTCAGTTTTTAGACTGTAAAGGGTGGAGGCTTGCTGCTTCTTGTGATGCTCTCAGGCCATCTTTTATATTCTTCTGTTCCTTCTCAGCAATCAAGATCTCCTCTGCTCTATTTTTGCAGTTCACAGCTTTACTGGAGCTTCCCTTCTGGCCAGACTCACAATGTTTTAAATCATCCTGTTGGGTTCTTTGCTTTTGATTCACAACATAAATCTGGCTAAAAGTCCTCAACAATAGCCATGCCATAGCCTCAACATTTGACTGCTTTGACATTTCTTCTACCAGATTAACTAGTCTACCACCCTTGGTCTTAGTCTCAGGCAAAATTTCTAAACAGGAGCAAAATGCAGACCAACTCTTTGCTAAACCATAACACATATTGTCTGGAGTCTAACAGCCAATGCAGTTTTTTTTCCCAGAGGAAACCTCCTGAGTCTGGTCTTTACTGGCAGGATTTCTATCAGCTTTTTGGTCTTCTGAGCTGAGATCAGAATCTCCCATACAGAACAGCCTACAACATTCCAGTTGTGCTCTTTCAGGCAACAACTCTGAACCTTTCCAAACACTTTCCACAAGCCTTTCCCAAAGGTTCTTGAACCACATGGTCAAGTACAGACACAGCAATGACTCCACTCCTCTGATATCAAATTCTGTGTTTGTTACTTTTTTCTCATTGCTGAGACAGAAGACCCAATGCCCAAAATTCAGGAAGCAGAGATTTATTTAGTTCACAGTTTGTGGAGGTTTCAATCCATACTTAGCTGGATCCAAGGCAGAGTGGCAGATGGCAGAAGACAACAATTCATGGTGGCAGAAGACAGCAAAACAACAACAGCCAAAAGGGGAGGGCAGCAGAGAGAAGATTCTTTTGTTGCTTATATTGTATGTACGCTACCTACCTTAGGGTGGGTGTAGCACTCACACCCATAATCCAAGAATTGAGCCATGAATCAATCACAAATTCTAGAAGCCTGCCCCTATGACTTTATGAGGCTTTGGGAGAACATCCAGACACAAACCCTAACAAGAAGTTTAGAGTAAGCCAAGTTCCTGGTTTACTGAGATTGTCAGTGGTATTATGAGTGCCCATGGTTCTTTCTGTCTTTGGCTCTGCCCTCCTCTGTTCTTGTCCTCAGTGTGTCCCTCCTGGCTGCAGGATGGCTGTAGTGATTCAAATGTTATATTCTCATGCAGAAATATCCAAAATTCAGAAGAAAACAAGTCCTCTCTTTAGGTCCACTGTAAGGGTAAGGAAGATCTTCACAGAAAATTCCTAGTAAACTGTCTATCCCATCTCAATGACCAGAATACGCCCAGGTGCCTTGCCAGGAAAAGTGTCACCATACAAAGCAGTCAACTTGCTTCAGTGATGTCCTCAGAAGCCAATTCCTGCTGATAAAACAGGAAAGGGGTTTCATTAGAAGATGTGGGCAGTAACCCACTAATGGAATTTAGCTTCACTAAAAGGAGGACCTGCTATGTGTATCTCATGATGTGATGCAACATAACTACCTCTCAGAAAGTATTCTCGCAGGACTATGATACGGAACTGAATCTCAGTAAGTCTGCAGACCCGCTACTAGTTTAAGGAAATATCAGAGATAGAAGAACTAGTCAAACAAAAGAATGAATCCCCCTAAATCCAAGATATATTACATTCTATTTAGCAAAATGTCTGGTATTTCCAACAAGACTGGCTTGAAAAAAGAAAGGAGAAGATTTGTTAGACTAACAGAGACTCAAAAGATATAATAATCAGGTGCAAAAACCTGAAACTTTTTGGTTCAATTCAGTCAGTTATAAAAAGATGTATGCATTAAAACAATCAGGGAAATTCGCATATGGACTGGATATTACATTGGATGCTATTAATTGTGTTTAAAATGGTACTGCAAGGTATTTATTGATAAAATGGCAAGATGCATGTTATTTGTTTTAAATTGCTGTAGGGGAAAATGTAGTCAAAGGGGCTAGGTAAAACAGGATTCACAAAACTATTAATAATTTTCAAAGATTAGGGTAAGTACCTGGTGGTTCATTTCATAGTATTTTCTACTTTTGTGTTGCTTTCAAACCTTCCATAGTGCAGTTTCATGAGAAGGGCCTAAGAACTAGGCTGGAAGGGAAGTTTCCAACGAAACATCCTTCAAAGTAAATCACAGATGAGGACACAGACCCACCGGTTCTACTATACCAAGCACCAGAGAGAATTGCTGCTCTCTACCTATCCCTTCTCTGGACCAGGAACTTGTCTTTGAAACCAGGGAGAAACTGATACTTTTAACACTGTAGCCACTTAAAGCTAGATATCTTGATTACTCCTTTGAGCCAGGAAAAAGTATGTAAACTCCACACAGATCCTGTTTCCTCATATCATTCACATCTGAACTGAAGTATTAATCCATGTGTATCTGGTAGGTAAAGTCTATATTGTGTCCTAGCTGCAAGGGAGGCTGTTAGTTGACATTTTGGCTTATCCATTAGCAAGGCAGGATTTATAATTCCTACATGTAGCATGTTCCAATCTTCCCTCAACATAAAAAGCCTACTCAAAAGATGATGGAAAGGCATGCCCATGATAGATATCCACAATCCACTACATCATAATTTTAGTGAATTAAGATTCACTGCTGGGTCTGGAGAGGGCTCAGTTTTTCCTGTTACACATGGACACCCCATATGTAATTAATATAGGTTCTGATGAAAGAAAGGGACAGGAGGAGCAAGGGTAGTGGAGGGGAGGTCACTGGGTGGGAAACCCATAGAGCATGCCACCAGTGTTAATGCATCAGCGTGATACATCGGAAAGTGCACTGGTTAGATTTGCAAGTGGTATAACCTTGGCTTAATTGCTTAACCTCTCACAGCTAATAAAATACATGTCTTAGATCACTGGCATTCCCTCCTTCCTTTCTTTTCTTCTGTGCAAATGTAGCATAATCACTTGTTTCCCCAAACACGAGCTTATGTTAATGGGCACAGCTTTCCTTCCTTTCTTCCTCCCCTATTTTTTTTTTCTCAGCAGAACTGATATTTTGCTTTAGCTAATCCTAGGTTAAACCACAATCTATGGATAGATCACAGACACACTGTTAGGATGGGGTTTGGACAACAGAGTCACAGTGTTGGGGTGGCTGGACGCCCCTCTCCCACACACACACAACTCTGTTGGCCTCTCCTCATCCACTTAGAGGGACATAGGGAGACCTATAGAGTTTTACAGCATTCCTGAGCTAGGTGATTTTAGTCACACACCTACCCACCCCTGTTCTAGTATGCTATAGCTCAATGACTTCCTTTCAACCAACTTATATTCATTATTTAGTTTTACATTAATAGAGTAGATTATCCTGAGTAGAATATAACAACTAGGAGGGGTCAATTTACTTTGTCCTGACACTAATTACTATGATGAATCATTTATCTATGCTCTGTCTTGGTTTTTCAGGCAGTGAGATAGTCAGGTCCCCAAACTTTCTGGATGTAGACCACCTACATGGCTCTATCCCCACTTCCAGAGTACGAACTTCTTGGGCAAGAGACTTCATCTTATGTCTCTTCCCTCTTTATGTCTGTCAGTTTTCCACTATGCCTTGCTTAGAAAAGGTGCTCAGAAAATGTGGGCTGGTTATTTGATACTATGCAAATACAGTTTTAATATTCTGAGAAACTTATATTTTCTTAAATTATCAGTGGTATTTGTACTGATGGAGACTGACTTAGGAATAGGTTTCTCCAAGCTAAAGCTTTTGGAGGCCACTGACACACAGAAGCATTTTAAACCCCCCAGGGGCAAAACTGCAACTCTTACCATTTCCCCCACCTCCTGTTCCATCCATTTTCATGTATTTCTCCAGATTCTTTTCTTTCTTTCACAGCCATCTTCAATGAACAGCTTAGCATTTGTCTAGTTAGAATCAGTGCAAAATTAGATAGATAGATAGAATTCAAGGAAATTCATTGCCAGTGTTGAAATTGTGGGCATTTTTCTTATAAGAAGCAGACCTGTCAGAAGATACTCTGATGTAATGATGCCTCTTTGATGGTCTTTCCTATAATGAAGAAGGGAGTAAAGGTTAGAAAAAAATTACTTAGCATTATGCAATGGGTAGTCCTTTCAAATACAATTAGTTTCACACAGTATTCATCTGTTCTTGCGTTTGCTGAAAGACAAAGTGGCCTATTAGTCCATCCTGTCTCTTTTCTGCCTTCAAATCATGTTGAGCGTTTTAACAGAATGGTGGCTGAACCACACTCCTGCAAATTGTATAATTGGAAAGCAATAAATTTGAAAATCTAAAGGAGCAGCATAAAGACTGTTAAACAATGACTTACAATTAATAACCATTTATGTGTCCCATTTGGTAAAGTACTTTGCAAATGTAATCACCTTTTAGGAAAACCATATTCATTTGTGAGTAGAATGATTTCCTTTGTGAGAGAAAATATTGCTTTTAATTAACCTGGAACTATTTAGCATTAAAAGAGCTCTCCTCTAAAAATTACAAAAGTGCTATGAAGAGTTAATTTGCTACACAGTTTTAAAAAATCTAATCTCACAATAGAAGTTCACTTTTCACTTATTTCTGACCAGTAAAAAATTAAACATGGAGGAAAACGTATTCAGCATGTGTATATACAACAAATATATATATATATACACACATACACACGTATACAAACAGTTAAAGTGTTTGAAATTCTCAAATGTTATTACTATTTTTAAGTCATATGTTTAGTTATAACTTGATTCTTATGATTTATTAAGTAACAAACTTCTCTAACTAGAACTAGCTACACAATTAATAGTTTCCAACCATCTCAGCAACTTTTCTCTCATTGCCGAGACAAAATACTTGACACCCAAAATGGAGGAAGAAAAGGTTTATTTGGCTTATAGTTTTTGGAGGTTTCAGTCCATACTCAGCTGGCTCCAAGCCAGGGTGGCATAGCTAAGGGGTGGCTGTTCACGGCCACCGCAATCGGCAAGAGCAAAAGGGCAAAAAAGGGAAAAGCACACCTCCCTCCCTCCCCTATATTGCATGCCAGCTACCTGCCCTTGGGCAGGTGCAGTGGTCACACCACCAATCCTAGCACTAGACAATGAACCAATCACAGAAGCTAGACTCAACCGCCTCCATGACTGTATGAGCCTTTGAGGGGACATTTACATAAACCATAGCATCAACTCTGAAAAATTTATAAAGATATTACTGTTTATATATGTTTTTTGCTAAAGGTCTAGTCAAAGTTTTGGCCCATGTTTAATAGGATTATTTATCTCATTATTAGGTCAAAAGAGTTGTGTATGTATTTTGGATGCAAATCCTTTGTCATATATATGTGTTGTGACTACTTCCTTGGAATCTCTCCTATTAGTATTCATTCTTAAATATAATTTATGGGCAACAGGTTAAATTTTTTCCTTGTTCAATTTTTCTAATTTTGTTTATTGAAAATACTTTTCTTTTCTTATTGTTTAGCTTCTTTTTCAAAAAGTCAATAACCAGATAAAAGTTAATCCTTTTCTAGGATCTCTCTTGTTTTCCATTAATTTATTTGCCCTAGTACACTACACTGTCTTGACAGCTGTACTAGTCAGCTTCCCCTTACGGTAGCAAATAGCCCAGATAATCAACTTACAAAGAGGGTAGGTTTATTTTGGCTCACAGTTTTGCAGGCCTTAGTCCATAATACGACAGCTCTATTGCCTTTAGGCTTAGGTTACAGGTAGGTGTTGGGATGCCAATCATTGCAGGAGCATTAGAGAGCAAAGCTATTCACTTCATGTGAAGACATGAAAAAGAGAAAGAGGAAGAAACCAGCATCCCTCAAGCTCCTCCAAGGCCACAGCCCCATGACTTAAAGCCTCCCACTAGGATCCAATTGTTAAAGGTTCTGCCACTTCCCAATAGCATCATGGACTGTGGATGAAACCTTTAACACATAGGCTCTTGGGGGCTTTCCAGATCCAAACTATATTGATTAAGTTAGCTATAAAGATATCTTCAAGTCAGGTAATTAAAATTCTCTAAGCTTTTCCAGTTTATTTTTCCAATGTATTTTTAATGTACTAAGGGTTTTAAAACTTTCATGTAAATTTTAGAAATAGCTTAAGTTTTATGAAACTTCATGTACTACTAGAATTGAATTGTACCAACTGATGATTTGAGAAAAATGGGTGTCTTAATGAAATGAATGTTTCAATTCATGAATATGGTATATCTCTTCATTTATTTGGATCATTAACTATGCTCAGTTTTTAAAATTCCTCAATACAGATCTTACTCCTTCTTTTCTGATTCTTAAGTATCTTACTTCTTTTTGTCATCTAATTGTCCTAGTTTTAAACTTCAGAAAGTGTTTATTCAGTTTTAAGATAAAATATTCTTGCATTGTTGCTGATGTTGGGTGAAAGTTTTTAGGGCTTCAACATCAAGTATGAAACTATCTATAAATTCTTTTGCAGGTGCCTTCACCTGGTTGAAAGTGGTCTTTTATTACTAACTTTCTCAGTTATTTTTTCATGAATGTGTGTGACCTTTATCAAATATTTTTAACCTGTCTATTAATGATTTTTCTCCATTACTTTGTTATTATGGTAAATTACAATGATTTTAAATGGTTAAAATCCAGGTGTGGTAGCACACACATGTAATGCCAGCACTTGGGAGGCTGAGGCAGAAGGATCACTGAGTACTCAGTCAGCCTGGGATACATAGTGAGTTCAAGGACAACCTGGACTACATAATGAAACTATGTCTCAAATAACAAAAAACAAACAAGCAAACAAACAACAATAAACAAACAAAAAACATCTCTACTTGTCTCTGGGAACAAAATGGTTAAAATTCATCTTGCATTTTTGGCATTAACCCAACTTTGTCATAATTTTATATATTGCTGAATTAACTTTGCCAATATTCTGATAAGAATAATCATATAAGATATTAGTCAGTAATTTTATTTTCTTCGTAATAGTTTTTTGTTAAGGTGTGCTGGTCTCATAAAACAAGTTTTTGAAAGAGTTTAGCTAAGATGGGTGCTATTTTGTCCATAAATATTTAATAAAATTTGTCAGAAGTAGTCCAAATACCCATCAACTGATAAATGGGGTAAAGAAGATGTGGGTTTTTTAAAAATATAATGGCTGTAAAGAAGGATAAACTTGGGTCAGGGATGGATGGACCTTGAGACTATACTGTTAAATAATATAAATCAAACACACTTGTGTAAATATTGCATTGTTTCTCTGGTGTGAGAAACTGAAAGGACCCAAATGTATACTAGATATTATAAAATGCTCCATTGGAAAGGAGCTGGGTCGGGGGAGGTGGAAGGAAAGGAAGGGAAAAGAAAAAAATGAGAAAAGAAGGAAAAAATGGAAATAAAGATTTCATAAATAAGGAGGGGAAGAGTTGTTGAAGGAAAGGTAAGGGAATGGGAAAAATAAGAGGACCTGAGATAAGTCATGTACAGGTGCAAAGTCCCTATGATGAAAATGACCATTATGTATATTTAAAATGTACCAGTAAACTTAATAAAAAAATGTAAAATAATCTCCAAGTATCTGGTTAGGGGAGAGAAATTTAGTAATGACAGAAAAGAGAAAGAGAGGTTACAAAGAAGCATGAGGAAAAGATTTTTTAACATAATGAAAATGCTATCTTGATGATAGTGGTGGTTTCATGGTCATACTGCTGTGTTAAAACTTATCAAATTGAACATTTGAAGTACATGCTAGCATAATTATATGCTAATTATGCATCAATAAAACTGTTAATAGCTAAAAATATAAAAATTAAAGGATACAACTGAACTGCCTTCTGGGGGCCTGGGCGACCTCTGCGGACCCCCGGAGGAGAATGAGAATGGGCCCTTCCGGGGCCCACCTCACTGGGCCCGAGTGGCACCGGCGCTCGGGCTTGAAATCAGGGACAACAACCCCTCCCTCCCCAGCAACCTGCTGTTTCGGAGGTCTGGCTAAATTGATAGCAGCTAAGGAACATCAAGCAACTAATTGCTAGTATTGTTACATAGATTTTTTTTTTTTTTTTTTTTTTTTTTTTGCGGCACCGGGGATTGAACTCACAACCTCGCGCCTGCCAGGGCAGGCGCTTAAGGCACTGAGCCAAACTCCCGGCAGGCCTCCAGTCAGCAACCTGAGTATCTCTTTGGAAGATGACGGTAGGCAATGTAGCAAGTATGGGGGATTCTCTTTGAGGCCCAATATGGTTCTCACTGCTTTGCTTTGCTCTGATCGTTATTATTATTACTATTATTTTGCTTTATTTTATATTCTGTTTTTATTGGTTTTATTCTGTTCGGTTTTTGGTTCAATTCTACTATACCTGTCGGAATGGTCAGCTATTCTGAAGACAACAAGATATACTATAATAGCTATTGTTTTCACATTATCTTTCTTTGAAGTTCTGTACCAGTTCTACTGCTTTGTTTTGATTGACTTCATTCTGTTATGCTCTGTTATGTTCTGTTGGACTTTACTATCTTTAAAATAAAAAAAAAATTTAAAAAGGTAAAGGATAAATAGCACTCACTGGAGCACAACCAGAACTACATTTGAAAAGTAATATTATTTGCACTGATTATTTTCTTTTCAGTCAAGTTCTCCAAGCTCTTTTCTTATATTTAATAGTAAAGAATGTTACGGATTTGGTTATTTGGTATTCCTTCTTTTGTTCCTAGTATTCATAATTTGTGTTTTTTCTCTTTTACCTATTGTTTTATGAATTATATGATGTTGAGAAGACAAATGCTGTATAATTTAGAGAGCTTTAGCTTACCTGTGAACTAAGTAGTGACATCAATTGCTTCCCAAAACATTCTACTGCAGGGTCCTATAAGGAAATATTTACAGAATATAATATCATACACCTATTTCATTATTTTAGATGATAATACACATATGAACACATAATTTATCTGGCAAAAAAACATTTCTGGTAAAAAATTTTACCAAAATGGGCAATTTTCTGACTGTGGAGGGAGAGAATCAGGCCTCACCAAGAGGTGGTCCCCACCTGGAAACCAGTGCCACGTGCGGGCTGCTGCCAGAGTGGGGACAGCCACACCCAAGCCTCTCTCCATGAATCAGTGCTATTCACAGACTGTGGAGGGAGAGAACCAGGCCTCACCAGGAAGCGATCCTGGCTGGGAAACCATATCATTTTCATTATTTCATTGGGTTGAGTTTTATTCTCTTTTGTTTTGTTTGATTATGTTAAATCTGATGGCATGAGTAGCTGTTTGAAAGATAGCAAGACATATTATGGTAGCCATTTTGGATTTACTATTGGCTTGTTTTGAAGTCCTTTACTGTATTCATTGTTTTATTTTTATTGTTTCTATTCTATTGTGTTCTGTTCAATTTTTACTACATCTGAAGGTATCTGCAGCCACTTGAAGATAACAAAAGGCATTATGGTAACTACTGGTTTCATAAGGCTTTGAAGTCCTATATCACTTAAACTGGTTTATTTTAATTGGTTTTATTCTGTTTTATTTTCCTTGGTTTTACCCTCTTTAAAATAAAATAAAACCGGGAGTTTGGCTCAATGGCTTACATACCTGTCTGGCAGGAGCAAGGTTGTGAGTTCAATCCCCGATGCTGCAAAAATAAATAAATTAAAATAAAATAAAATAAAATATAAAATTTTACCAAAACGTATCAGTATGAGATCAGAATTAGACAGTATATCCAATTAGATAAAACCTCAGTCTCTGGAAATCAGACAGAATTGTGTTCAGACCCTAGCTACAGTGCCTGCTAGTGAGGAACCTTAAGCAGTTTACCTTATTTTTCAATCATTTAATGATATTAGGATTAAATAATAAAAAAACATTTAAAACACTGAGTGCAATTGTTGACTACCACTGTTACTGGTCTGGTTAGATTTAATCTTAGATAGCAGTGTTTGTCGTGTGTGTGTGTGTGTGTGTGTGTGTTTGTGTGTGTTGCACTGTCTCAAGAGGCTTCACTTCCTGTCCAGGCTTCACAAAATGCTGCTCAGTATTATTTCACCAGTATTAGAGTTGCAGATCGTAAGTTACCTTAGAGAAACTTGACGTCAAATGGAGTGTAGTCCCAGGTTGACTGAAGTGACTTCTGTACCATTTTCTTTAGCACAATTCTTTAGCAATTTTTTGGAGATGAAGGGCATTACCAAGTCTTTTCCCATATGTTCTTAAAAGTTATCTAACCAAGGCCAAAAAGAGGAAAAAAAATATTAAAATATAACCCCAAGCAAACAGGAAACTGACTTTTTCTTTTGGGAACTTAGTCAAAAGCCAACTTTTTGTGGTTTTTGTGAAGGTTCCTCTCACAAAGTTCAGAAACTGATCTTTCACTTTCTGTTTCCTACTTTCCTCTCTTTTCCAAGCTACCTGCAAAGATGCCATCTCTTCTTTTACCTTACAAAAGGTGACTGTACTGACACTCAGATTTGTTTTAGTTCTGTTTCATCTTCTTCTTGTTCACTTTGAGATGTGGATAATCCCATAGAAATACCAGGCAGTCACACTGACTTCAGGCAGCTATAAATAATTTCTTTCTCCACAACGAAATACAGGTACCTAGCACATACTATGTAGCCTATTCATCATTATTTAGTCAAGGAGAAAATCAAGCAATGGACAAGCCTGGACGGAAGGTGTGCCTTTTGTGGAAAGGCTCTTTTGGTTTCTTTATGTAACTCCTCACATTTTGAAGCCATCATGTTGGAGGCTAAAACTATTAAACTCTGCTTCAAACTCGTGAGAATTTTTTTTAACTTTAAAGAAATGACATGACTGAGCAGTTTTACTTGGGAAAATGCAAACTTCATAAGCATATGCATGTCTTTGTTTTCCTCATTATGAGTTCTTTTCCCACTTTTAAAATATGTTCTCCTATGTTTCACATGGCTGTAATGTCTGTGTGTATGTGTGTTGTGTCTTGTTTCTTACTAGCCACTACTTTGCATACATACTTCCATACTGAGGCATAAATTATACATTGGCCATTGTTAGCTAGGTACCATTTGATCAGGTTAAGATGAATTTAGTATGTTAATGTATTCTTCTGTTGCTGAGAATTTGAATTGTTTTTAAATTGCTACTCTGATAATATTGAGCAAATAAGATTTCACTATTAATTAGTTTCCTTTTGGGGGGCGCTTCCTTTAAAATATATTATGAACATATTTTCACTGAATGTATTATAAAACAGTTTGTGTATCATATTAAATAAAAAAGCTTTTGAGGGAAACAAAATTAGAAGGAACATTTTATTCTGAGTTAAATCTTTGTAATCAAATTTCATTCCAAATAATCAAGCAACAATTATTTTTCATAATCACTTTCCTTCCTATTTTTCACCTACATGGCATTTCAGACTGATAGAGTCAAAACAAGAAATTTACAAGTAACTTCTTCAACCAATATTTATTATCAACAACACTAATTATACACTAGGTATTACAGCAGTCCAAGCCTCTTTCCTTTTATGAATAAGGAAAATGAAACCTATGACAGAAATACTAACGCTTTAGGCTTGTTTTTGAATTTAATTTTTTTGAATTTCAAAGGTTTTATCTTTAATTATTACCCAGAATTTTTCTATTATGTTGCTCCAATGGTTCCATAAGATAAAAGAAGATAAATTCCTATCTTCTGTTTTATTTTGCTTTGTTTTATAGGTGAGATAGGAAAATAGAAAACATACAAAGTCACACAGTTAACTCTTTGTCAGTCCAGGATAAAAACTCATTTCAGTAGCTGGACATGGAGGTGCAGGTCTGTAATTCCAGCACTCGGGGAGGCCAAACCAGGAAGATCACAAATTTGAACCTAGGCTGGGCACTTAGCAACTTAAAACCTTGTCTCAAAATAAAATACACAAAAAGGCCTGGGGATATAACTCAGTGTGAAGACCTTGGGTTCAATCCCTAGAACCACAAAACAAACAACAAACAAGACAAAACTCACTTTTGTGACTTCTTTTCTATGATTCTACCTCAAGACTATACAAATCTTCCAAAATAAGAAAGGGAAACCAATTTTAAGATGTGGAGTATAACTTGTGAACTACTTCTCATAATTAGATTTACAAACTCTTAATCTTCCCAGTCTAGGATACCATCATTTTCAAATATTTTGTCGTTAAAGACACTATTTCCTAATAGATAAGTAGGCAAAGGACAATACTAAAATTTACCTAAAAATATTTATTGGATACCTCCTATGTGTCAGCAACCGTTCTAAACATTAGGGATTAAGCAGTAAGCAAACAGGTGCTGCTCTTGCTCTTGTAGCTAACATATATGTAATTACAATGTGTGACCTTCTTAATGTCCAATTGGATACAATAAGAATTATATCAAATCAATGCTTTCTTTAAAAGGAAAAAACATTCAAAAGTTACAAGCATGTATGAAATTGATAGAAGAGGAACTGTGTTGTTAGAACCCAGTTTTGAGAAAGAAATTTTGCAATAGATAGAAAGAAACTTAGAAATGTTTTTACTGTGTGACTCAAAATCCTCAATTCTTGGATTCTTTCCTAATTTAGAAAGAGCTATCTTCACAAATATTTTCATGTCAGAGTTCTTTTTAGTAACGCATTGTTAAAAAAAGATAAGAAAAACAAGAGGCAGTCACACAATTTAATAAAACACAAGCCTTCAAATATGGTATTTATAGTTTCTATGGAAAATGGCCTCTATAAAATGGTATATTTGGTATGATCTGGAAAAAGAAATACCAAAAATAATAACAAAATTATGAATGCTTTGTTTTCCTCCTTCTGTTACTTGTTGTTGGTACTTTCTAGATTTCTACAGCAAATTTTATTACTTTTATAATCACAAGAAAACTTTAGCTTCCCTCCTCCATAAATCATGTGGTAGCTACAGATATATTTGCTTTCACAGATACAAAACATTGAAGATGTCAAGCAAAGGGAAAGAATGCCAGAGGATGCAGGAGAAATTTGTTTTGTTTTTCTCAGTTGTCATCTTATCTTATATTTAATTCTGCATAGGTTCATTTTCTCTGTTTTATCTGTGCCAGACTTACATATTGCTTATGTATTATTTAATTGTTTTCCAGAGAGAATTGGAAAATTAATGTTAGATTAAAATTTAGCATCTTGCCTTACAGACTGGTTTAGAGCCCAGTGACAGTGTGTGTGTATGTGTGTGTGTGTGTGTGTGTGTGTGTGTGTCTGCGTGTATTCAAATATTTTTGATCAACTGAAATTGCTTTTTGGTAAGCTTACTGATCCAATATCCCACAACTAAACCTGTCAAAAAAAGGTGGAAATGAATTCTGGAAAGAGGCTCAAGAAAATCCTTAAGAGGAACAAGGAGTCTCCTGATTCAGCTTTGCCTTTCCAGGATTTTTCCATGAACTGTTGGTGAGTTTGTCTGACTCTGTGTTCACAATGCCAAGGTTAACCCAAGAGTTAGGCTTGGCCAGGTGGGTAGAGTGAAGAGGGACCTGGATAATGAGGCAGAGGGGAAAAGCAGAGGGGAGGAGATACTCGCCAGCTCTTCTGGGGCCTTGAGGCACTTACCCTCCCCTCTGACACTCATGGCAGCCTGCCTTGATGCCAGATGTCATGTGGCTGTTAGAATTACTGATTTAAGTGAAATGAAAATGTGGAACAGCCCTTGGCTACTGATGGCACTACCACCAAGTATTGACTTGTTGTGGGTCTATGTTGAATCTTTAAAGAGAAACCCTTAGTAAGCCACTTTTATGTTTAATAATGCCATATAGTTGGAAATAGTAGCCAAGGAACTTTAGTTTTGAAGATTTTAGAATACATATATTTATTTGTTTCATTATTAATACATATTTATATATGTCTGTGCGTTATTGTTCTATCATATTTAGAACAAAATAGTATTATATTACACAGTATTATATTGTTACATTATGTTAAACTAAATATAATCTTTAAGGTGAAACTAATTCAGAATGCCCAAATGTCTTACTAAAGAAAGTATTTAACTCAACTCAGGACTCCGACAATGTTCAAAAGCTTTGCATCAAGTAAGTTCTACTGAAATGTTTATATTCAGAAGAAAAGGAGAGCAGGCGATTAAGCAAAATTGTCTGAACTGGCTACGCAGCTACAGAGTTTGGAGAAGGTAATTATGATCGACCTCTGAGTCTCAGTCTGTCTAACTGTAAGATGAAGGCCTTGAATCAGGAGTCAGTCAAGTTTCCTTCCAGCACTCTGACACAGCTGGTATGTAGGGCTGCCAGGAACCAATGAAGCATCCATGGTGGTTCCCAGGAACTTCCAGGCACAGTCTCTGTTCCAGATTTCTGAACATGTATCGTGATTACAGAAGTATTTGTGTCCATGACTTCAGGTAAACACACGTGTTCCAAAGGTTTATAACACTGAGATGCAAGGGAGGGGCAGGAACCAAAGAGGACAAGATGGTTCCAGTGTCATAAGCAGTACCAAACATCACGCTGGAGGAAAAACAGCACCATAAGGAAGTTATGCTTGTTCCTGCCAGTGCTGGAAAAGCCTTGCCCGGACTCTTATCCTGTCTTCTCATAGGAAGGACCATGACAACCTGCCTCACTCCTCATGAAAACACTCCTTTGCTCTCTTATCCACTACGCTTCTGAAGCTGGGTAGAGAACCCAGCAGCCTCCAGGGTTCAGAACTAAACCTCAACACTCCAGTAGGAAAATACACAGAGTCTTGTAACAGCTTGTAGCACCAGGGCCGTTTCTTTACTTAGCCCTGGCTATTCTTCATTCTGTCACCAGGAAGGATCTGAGGATGGAGGTATGAAGAGAACAAGTTCTTGTCCTTGAGAATATCCAAGCCCAGTAGTGAGAGCCTTATGCATAATAGGTAAGTGATCCCTCAATTCTGTAGTACTAACAGTCTGTATGTCCCCAGAGGTTGTGTGGTACCTCCAGGGTTTGTTTTGCCTTACACCATGTCTTGACTCCCAGGCCAGTTATTCAGTAGCTATCTTTCAGTTCAGGGTCCATCCTTTCTGTCCCCCACACTCTTGGATGTGCAGCCATATTTGTTTTACCAGCTGATAATATTTGAGGCTTTGTTAATCTGAGTGCTAGAAGGAGGCCGTGAAACTGAAGGAGGAAGCACGGACTTGCCCATTCTCATTTGCTTCCTGTTCCTGTGAGTGTCGTCTGGAAACACTTCTTCACCTCAGCGTGGACGTATCTTCCCACCAGAGCAGCTGAAGCCAATCTGCAGTTTTCCCAAACACCGCAATAGCAGCTTTATTCACCCTCCGGGACACAGGTACCAGGCTTCTTAGAATCCAGGCAGGCCTCAGCATCCTTTGAGCTCAAAGCCATCAACATCAGCAAGCAGCACCCACCCACTCTTCAGAGATCCAAGTTTCAGCTCTCCGGGGCCCATCCTGTAAATTTCAAAGTTTTGAGAAGTGCAACACCTTTTGCTTGCCTCCTCAGCCTGGGGTTGTAGTCATTTCCTGCAGTTGTACCTCCATGACACTGAAGACCTCTCTTTATACCCTTGTAGGAATCTAGTGAACAGTTGCAAATAAGGGTTCTGGTTACTGCCTCCTGACCAGACCAGGCTGGTAAATATCCCTACCTAATATCAAGACGTAGCACAGAGAAATGGGAACCAGAATTAGCACCGAGACCTTAATTTGAATTATGCATCTTGTAACCAGCTAGCTCTTTGACTTTGAACAAGCTTCTAATTTCTCTGATCCTGAGGTTGTTGGTAGTAAGGATGAGGTTTCCAGCTGGTATGAGGGAGCCAAAGTGCTTGGCACATCCGGCCTGCTTAGCAATTGTAACCATTATAATGACCAGATCTTACGTATCTTAAGAATTTCTAACACAGTGCATTATTAAATCTACATTCTCAATAAGGATCTTTTGAATGGGGGGAAAAGTCAGTGGAGTAATTAGTTTTTACTGACCCAACACGAACTTCTGTGTGGGGTTTGCTTTTATCAGTAAGTTATGATTTGAAACTTATTTTCAAATCATTATTTTAGAATGAGGAGTAATAAGTTTACCTGGATGATAGAGGAAAAAATAGATGTCACTTGTTCTTGTACCATCCTGACACACCTTCTTTAGGACTATAGGATGGGATATGGGAATGCACTTATCTTGAAACATCTTCCAAAAAGAAGCCAGGTTTGGCAGTTAAGTCATACACTTGTGGCTCTCTGCAACTGCAGAGTGGACACTAGCTCAGTTTTGTTTTTCATGGTTCCCTCAAACAACATAAATTATTCACCCACTGCTGGACAGTTGGTGACATCTCTTCTGCTTGCTAGTTCAGGATTCTATTGCAAGACCTGAAAATGAACAAGATCTCAGAGGAGCGGCCTGGGCCTTCCCAAGTCCAGGTGGGAGGAAGCCTTTCCAACACGGAGCAGGAGAACAAAGCCTCTATTCTTTTGAGTAGAGTAGAGAGGCAGACATTCAATCTGTTACCGGCTGTGTGCACAGGAGGAGGAGGAGGGGGAGGAAATTTCAGGGCTGTCTTGCTTCACATCTAGGGTTCTGCAGAGCTGGGCCAGATAAAGATATTTGTGCAAGTGTGGAAGGTAGATAGTCCTGGCCAAGATCTCCTAGTCCACAGGGCCAGAATGCAGACATAGAAGAACATTCATTGCAGAACATTTCCTTTCCATGTTTTAGGTTCCTCACCTAAAACTCTTTCAAAGAGAAACAAACAAACAAAAGCAAAAAACAGCTTCAGAAGACCTCTAAATCATTCATTTTTCTGGGCAAACAAACCGTGAACTGTCCAACTAACCAGGGAGGCAAGTTTGAGGGAACCAGGGCCCACTGTCATCTCGAGGTGGTTTTGTTCACCTCAAAGTGACTGTTATTTCCTTGCAGAAGGGTGGTGACTCCTAGACGCAGGAAAAGACCCACAGAGGAACCAGAGAACAAAATCATCTTGTTTTCATACTCCTCTAGTCTACTTGATAGGGGGCACCAAGGTCATGTCCTCTGGAAGTCTTTTCTAAACATGCACCAGGAAAGAGCTCCTACCACGTTCATCATAGGCCCTGGAATTCATTCTATGCTGTGGGCAGCTACCAGATCTACTCTGGTACAGAAAGGTTCACACACACAAAC